>BQNB010009928.1:0-85413 GCA_026074375.1 Tanacetum coccineum
CGTTATTGTATTTATCGATGATATTCTCGTCTATTCCAAAAGTAAAGAAGACCATGAAGTTCATTTACGAGAAGTCTTGGAAACCCTCCAAAAATAAAGATTGTATGCCAAATTCTCTAAATGTGAATTTTGGTTACAAGAAGTTTAATTTCTCGATCATATTATAAACTCCGAAGGCCTCAAGGTTGATCCGGCTAAGATTGAAGCGATATTGAATTGGTAAGTTCCAAAGAATATTGGCGAAATTCGAAGTTTTCTAGGTCTCGCAGGTTATTACCGAAGGTTTATTCAAGATTTCTCTAAGATTGCTTCATCACTAACTAAGCTCATAAAGAAGAATACTCTTTTTTCATGGGGTAAAGAACAAGAAGAAGCTTTTAACTCCTTACAAAAGAAGTTATGTGAATCCCCGATTCTTGTTTTACCAGAAGGAACCGAAGATATGGTTGTTTATCGTGATGCATCTTATTCCAGTCTCGGATGTGTTCTTATGCAATGAGGTAAGGTTATCGCCTATGCCTCGAGACAATTGAAAAAGCATGAAGAGAATTATCCAACTCATGATCTTGAATTCGCGGCGGTGGTATTCGCTTTGAAGATTTGGAAGCATTACCTCTATGGTGTGAAATTTACAATTTACACCGATCATAGAAGTCTTCAATACTTTTTAGAAAAGAAAGATCCGAACATGAGGCAACAACACTGGCTAGACTTGCTAAAGGATTATGATTGTGAAATACGTTATCATCCGGGCAAGGCGAATGTAGTAGCGGACGCGTTGAGTCAAAAAGAAAGAGAGAAAGTTATGAGAATTCACTCATTACTTATGATCGTTACTTCTGGCCTTTTTGATAGAATAAAAGCGGCTCAAGTGGAAGTGTTGAAAGAGGAAAATTAGAAAGGCGAGCGAATTACATCTTATATTCCTTATCTTGAAGAAGATAGTCGGGGAATTAAGACTCGACAAGGAAGAATCTACATCCCTTTCCGAAGCAATGTCAAAGAGTTACTATTGGAAGAAGCACACAAGTCAAAATATTCAATTCATCCGGGAGCTACGAAAATGTATCTAGACTTGAAGAGAAATTATTGGTGACCGGGTATGAAACGAGATTACGTTAAATGTGTAGAAAAGTGTTTGACATGTTTAAAAGTTAAGGCTGAGCATCAAAAGCCGTATGGAAAAGTTCAACCTTTAGAAATCCCGGTTTAGAAATAGGAGAAGATTACTATGGACTTTATAACTAAGCTACCAAAGACAACAAAGAAGCATGATGTGATTTAGGTCATCGTAGATCGTTTGAAAAAAGTGCTCATTTGATCCCTATTTGAGAAGACATGCCCGTTCATAAGTTAGCAAAAATCCACGTCAACGAGATCGTCGCACGTCATGGAGTACCCATTTCTATTGTTTCGGATAGAGATGGACGATTTACTTCTAATTTTTGGCGAGATTTTCAAGAAGAATTAGGAACGAGGTTGCATATGAGTACAACATTTCATCCTCAAATGGACAGTCAAAGTGAACGAACAATTCAAACATTGGAGGACATGCTTCGAGCTTGTATAATTGATTTTGAAGAAAATTGGGATGACCATATACCTTTAGTAGAATTTGCTTATAATAATAGCTACCACACTAGTATTAAGATGCCACCTTATGAAATGCTTTATGGAAGAAAATATAGAACGCTAGTATGTTGGGATGAAGTAGGATGTAGGGAATTAACAAGCACGGATGTAGTCTTAGCGACAACCGAGAAGATAGAAACCATTCACTAAAGATTAAAGGAGGCACAAGATAACTGGAAAAGTTATGCCGATAAAAGAAGAAGACCGATCGAATTTAATGTTAGAGACTTTGTCATGCTAAAAGTTTCTCCATGGAAGGGTGTAATGCGGTTTAAAACAAAGGGAAGCTTAGCCCGAGATTTATAGGGCCATTTACGATTCTAAAGAGAGTCAGGGAAGTAGCTTATACTTTAGAATTACCCGAAGAAATGAGAGGTATTCATAATACCTTTCATGTGTATTATTTAAGGAAGTTCCTTGCGGATGAGTCAAGTGTGATTACTTTGGATGATGTAGAAATGAATCCGGAGATAACCTCTCAAGAAGAACCGGTAGCAATACTAGGAAGGAAATCGAGACAACTTCGCAACAAGGAAATCCTGGTGGTTAAGGTGGAATGGAAGCATCGAAAGGGTACAAGCATTAGGTGGGAACCGGAAGAGAATATGAGGATTAGTTATCCTCGTTTATTTCAAGAGTAGATTTCAGGGACAAAATCCCGTTTAAGGGAGGGTGAGTTGCAACACCCGTATCTCGACGAGGTATTATTTTATAATATAACTAATAGTATTGAATTTTCTAGAATGTAATTTATAAAAAAATGGTAAAGTTATAAGTTAAAATAAATAAGTGTAAAGTTATTAGAAGTTATGTGCCAATAATAGGAAGGATAAAACTTGGTGGACTAGTATTGCCAAATTGATAAACTTAATAAATTAAATATCAAAAAATGATAATAATGTAACATTATAGACATTTCAAGAAATGTGTGTGCTGTGTGTGTTGTTGCTGTGTCGACACAAACCAAGAAGGAAGAAGAGGGAAAAAGCTAGGAGAAATTAATTGGTGAAATTGATCAAAAAGGAAGGATAAATGATCTAATAGGAGTCTCTAATTGTATAACCCACATCAAGTAAATAATCTTTTAATCCAAAAATTAGGGTTTATGTTACCAATTTGGGTATAATGGTTAAAGGTTAGTAATTTATGATTCTAAACATTAATTAGTTGTTATTAGGGTAATATCATAAGTTGGAAGCTAAAAAGGATCAAGTCTTGAGTGCAAGTAGAATTTTAGAGGCATAATTGAGGTAAGTATCTTGACTAAACTTATGAATGATATCATAATGATAATTATGATGTTTGTTATGTAATGTTACAAGGAGTTATGAATGTTTAATTAGCTTGGGTCCAATGCTAGTAATGTAAATGTTAGCATATTTATTATGCTTGTGAAAGGTATGCATTAATGTTATGATTATACTCCTTGAAGTGTTATGGTTAGCTGAATCACTAGCTATGAGTTGCTTGAAAGTAGTTTATGTAAAGTACTTACTAAGCATTTTGCTTACGGATAAGTTTATAAATGTTTTGTAGGTCCAAGTGGTGTGGAGAAGGGTAAGGAGAAGAATTAGCTTGACGTGGTGAAAGTAGTAGTTGGATTTGGTACGTAGAAGGCCCTCTTTTGGATCAAGGAGTCGTCAAAGTTGAAGCCCCGAAGTGTCAATTTCTTGTTTTGGTATATTTTGTGTTCATCTTGGGTCTTTTGCATTTTGAAGTCAATTATGGTAGAACATGTGTTAAAAGTTTAGTATGGCAATGGTTTAGGAAAATATGGTAAAATGAATGTGAATGGGTAGTAGTAAACGTGTTAATTGATGTTTGGGTTATGCGTGGCGTAACCCATTAACTTGTTAATGAAATGGTTTATGTTTGGCGGATTTTATAGTCAAGGTATATTTATTAGAATTGCAGATTTAAGAACATTTTTAGACCTGTTACAGAAGGTTGGGTTTTGATTTTTGGGGTTTTTATGCAGAATCCTACAAGTTCTGCAGAGGTTCTGTATCTGGACTCCAATACGGCGTATTTGGCTTCCAAACTAGATACGGGGCATTTGGTACGGTGTATCGAAGTCTAAGTCCAGTACGGCGTATTCAATTAATAAATACAGCGTATTCATCTTCTGGACTTATACGGAGTATTCATATTTTGGAATACGAAGTATTCCTTCTTTGGTCCAATACGGCGTATTCAAGTAATGAATACGGCGTATTGATAACAGTTTACAAAATGTTTATATCTCTTTCATGCTTTGAGTTTTCTACTTTTGGGTTATCAAGTGTGGCTCTTATAAATGTAATTGATCCCGTATGTGTTGTTTGTTTTAATGTATGTTTAAATCTTTATGTAGTTTGTTTGTAAAGTCCGTTTTCAAGTAGTTCATCAAAAAAATCTTCTAGTGTCTTTTAAGGGGCATTTTAGCTGATGTGTTTATTATGCATATCAGATTTTTGCATTAAGTAGACAAAGTAAGGAATCTGAATGAAATATAGTTTTAAGAAGTGGTCTTACCAGAAGTTATAGGGTGACGTCATAACCTTCCTATTTGAATCAAATTGCATCAACCTATCAGTTAAAAGTTTCAAGAGTCGCATACTCGCATGGAAATATTGTATAGTATGTTTCTTCAAACAATTTAGTTATAATATGTATAAGTAGTCCAAAATAATCTTGTGGGTGTATCAAAACAGTCAAGGAGGATAGTAACACAGAATGCAAATACAAATGAGCAAGATCCTTGTGGTACTTTATTAAAGAGCATATAGGAACACTCACATTATACAGCCAGTCAATATATGAAATTTAAGAGCATATAGGTACATCTAATGAAGCATCTCATCTAAAACATCAGCAGGCACAGAGAAACCACATACACTCAATTTCAGTAGAGAGAACAAAAAATACACTTGAAAATAAACAGGTGTCAATGCACTTGTGTGCTTGGAGGGTTAATTCCATATATGTCTTCCATAAACAATGTTGCTCGAAGTAATATCACAATAGCTACCGAAGCCATGGACAACAAAAGGTTCATGGAATCAAATTTAGTTCAGTTATTGTTAAAAGTTTTTTTCTTAAACATCGTGTATTAATGTCTATATGTGATTGCATTTGCTCTATGTGATGAGTGATGTTTTTCCTTTACAAATCAACGTTTTTCCGTTGTAATTAGAAAAAGCAGAATTCATTTTCAGGAAGAGAACTTTCTTATAGAGGAGTCACCTTCTCAAATGTTACATATGGCTCCAAACACACACGCTTTTTGGTGCACGCGAAAGAACCAATGCTGAAAATTAGAGCTCGTCAAGATACAACATAATATCCTTCTTTTTTACTGCAACTTGCTTCCTGAAAAGTGCCTAGAACATCGAAGAAAGCCATCTGTCACAAATGATTCCACTAAATGAAACAAATCCTACTTTAAACAATGGTAAATAAAAAATTAATAGTTATAAGTAAAAAAAACAAAAAAAGATTGAACATTTTGAGAAGAAGAAGCAATTAAGACTTTTTCCTCTCGCCCTGATTATCTCCATTAGTTGTTCCTTTTTTTGAGTCACTATCATCAGTTGCAATCAGATAATCAAAGAGCCCAGCATTGAATCCCTGAAGCATAAGAAAATGTTAATAATAATAAGAATACCATTTTAATAAAACCATACAGAAACAATTAGGTTTGGCAAAGAAAATACCTTGAGGATATGTAATTTATAGGCAACTCAGCATTTAGCATAACAGATTTAATACCAAACTATGGAGCTTTAATGTTTTGTAACCACATGCCTGTTTGTATTTAGTGGAATGTCTTGCATACCTGCATATTCAATCAACCGCCCCTTCCTCTTCATATTAAATACACAGACGTTACATGGTGGGTTAAATAACTTGCATTCCTACGCATTAAATTTAAGGATCGAGTCTTTAGAAAGAATAGATAGATAGATGTGAAGTCAGGGTTCTCATACCAAGGCTTTAAACATAGGTTTGAATGCACTGAGTTCTAGTTTAATATGGTGGTTGGGTGTGGTTGGAATGTGGTTTAATGCGCTGACTTCTCGATAGATAAAGACACCAATTAGTTTCATTCGACTTATACTTATTTAAATTATATGTAAGAAAAACAAATTAAAACATAACACCTTCATTGATTCTATTCAGCCTTCTTTAGGGTTTCATTTTTTCACCTTATAGCAATCTGTTCAAATAAGCAGTAATCTGCTTATAATCTGATCTAAACAAGCTTATAAATAAGCATTCTTATTCTTTGGTTTCTAGAGTTTGTTATGTTGTAGGTTTAAATAATGAGGGACTAAAGATGGTCAATCTAATCTTTGCTAAAGAGTCTAAGCTTGAAGTGTGAAAGTGTTGATAATTGAAGGGTGTTTTCGGGACAAGTGATCAATTCCCAAGGGCTAGAAGATATCTTTCATTGTGCTATATAAAGAGACGCAGGCATCAGGATTCATTATCAATCATCCCTCTCTATAATCGACTCTCTCTAAAAATCTTCCTAAATTCATCTTATTCACTTTTGTAATCATTCAGTTGAGATCTCCTTGATCTTTATTAATTCACTCTCTCTGTAATCGTTTGATTATTATCTCTTTGATAATAATCTGATCTTGTATCAGTTTGGATTAATTCTGTTGGTAATATGTGCCAACTATTTCATTATTGTATAAGATATTTGATCTTTTGAGGTTATTAGTTATTGTTTTGATATCATCGCACATGGTATTAGAGCCAGGTTGGCTCTTCGATTGATTTTTTGATATCTAGGGTTTGATAAATTTTAGGGGTTTTGCTTTATTAGTGTTCTAATCATTGTTTAGAATACTTTTGGTGAAATTGATCGAAGGAATTGTTGATTTCTGGTGGTATATTGTTTGGATCTACAAATTAGGGTTTGATCTGAAAACCCTAATTTTTTGGGGATCTTCTGTGGGTTGTTAATTGGGCTTAAGATATCCTTTGACTAAGTGAATCAAAGGATAATTTACAAGTTTATGATCTTAATTGTTCTTTAACTAAGTGAGTAAAAAACAATTAAGTACTCTTCCACTACAATATAGCTCTGTAGCACCTCCTTTATTTTTTCTTGCATCTCTTTTATTTCTTGTCTTGTGAGTGTTTGTTTCTGCCCTTGATCTGCGACTTAAGTGGTGTGAAAGCCCGGGAACTATTTTTCTATCTTTAGTTATCATTCTATTATTTGTCTAGAGGTGAGATCCTTGTAGAACATTATCATCTTAAAGAACAAATGGATGAATCCTAGCCACTCATTTTTTTCATCAAAATAAAAAACCCACTTCCCACCTTTTACATAAAAATAAAATATCTTGCAAACGGTAAATCGTCAAAAAAAAAAATACACCATCGCGACGAGTATTTTTTTATCTTTCTATAGAGGGGCACTTCTATATACTTTCGACGTACTTTTTTTTGAATTTTTTTTTCAGTCACGTCTAAAAAAATCACATGTGATTTTACGAATTCACATGTGATTTTTTCATACGTGACTGAAAAAAAATCAAAACAAAAGTTCGTCGAAAGAAATCACATGTGATTGTGGTACAAATCACATGTGATTGTGATACAAATTACATGTGATATTTTCAGACATGACTGAAATAAAAAATGTTCGTCGAAAGAAATCACATGTGATTTTTCAGACGTGACAGAAAAAAAAATCAAAAAAAAAGTTCGTCGAAAGTATATAGAAGTGCCTCTCTATAAAAAGATGATTTAATTCTCGTCGCGATGGTATGTTTTGTTTTGCGTAACGATTAACGGTTTGTGAGATATTTTAATTTTTAAAAAATAGGATGAAAGTGGGGTTTTTAATTAAATTAAAATAAGAATTGATTTAAACCATTAGATGGAAATAAAATGGATGGTTAAGATGGAATGGATTGTTCTTTAATTAAATAATGTTCTACATGGAACTTTTCTCTATTTGTCTAATTGTTCATTTATCATGGTTGGAGATGATATTCCTAAGAAAGGGGTTAGTAGTTCTTCATTTGATCTTAATTTGACTTTTGGTGATCATTTATATCTGCATCCTAATGATACTGGTGTTTGATGAGGTATCATTTTATACGCTTTTTAGGGGCCATTTAACCCCCTAAATCATGCTAACATGCCCAAATTATTTACTTTAACGTTTGTTTTTGCGTTTTTAGCATTTGGATGGCTTTTGGAGGAAATACACGTGACTTGGGCTCAATTGGAGAAGAAACGAACAAGGCTACGACTCTACACCAACTCTTTTAAAGGGAATTCCACATAGTAGCTGGAGACGGCATCCCCAAAACTTGCGACGGCGTCAGGAGCATACAAGCGACGGCGTCAGAAACTCAAAACGGCGTCAGAACGTAACCGCCTCAAAAGAAACCCTAGAAGATTCGGCCAAGCGACGGCGTCAGGAATCTTGTGACGCCTTCACGACTTCTTTTTCTATATATACCCGCAGTTTTTAGGGTTTTGAAGTGTGTAACTTTTGGGATCCGAACCCTAGTTTTAGAAGACGAATTTGGCTGCTACTTAGGCCGTTTTTAGGGTGTCAAAACCCTCTTGTATCTGGCATTAACTCATGTTCTAATCAAGTGAGATCCTTTATCTTTTCTCATTCAATATGTATATGTGTTGTTTGATTGATCTATGTTCCTTGCTTCCTTATAATATGTCCGGCTAGATCCATTAGTATTTACTTATGATTGCATGAAAACTATTATGTAGATCTTTATTATGTTGCTTCTTGTGATGGATGTATGCGCTAGGCTTTAGAAAACTAGCCATAAGATATTAAATTGGCATATACGTCTAGGGAAACACAAGTATGTAGAAAGGATACCATTGGTAACAGTCTTTATACTACCTTACCCCTAATATGGTTTATCCATCTTAAATGTTTTAATTGCATGTGATATACTCTTAGGAGCCTTGTAATAGTTTTCATACTACCTTACTTGTATGTTGCCTTAACGGAATATTACATAGACGGCAGGTTTGTGTAATTCGTTCATGACTTGGGAGATACTTACACAAATCATTACAAGAGTGACAAAGCAACATAATTTGGAGAAACATAATAAGGAGTAATGCATGATTAAGTAAATACGTTCGTTTACCATATAGTTCTCACCGGTAGTATAGATTTAATTATTAGTTTAATTAGTTGAAAACCAACTAACCTCTCAAACCTATGATTTTTACATGCTCTAATAAAAATATAAAAATACAAAAAGAATCTTCTCTTAACTCCTTATACCTCTGATAGATTATGTTTGAGCCTTCCCAACCTATTCCCTTAGAGAACGATAACAACCCCCGAGTCTTACCTTACTACACTACAACGGTTAGGTACTATGCCTGGGGAGTTGTAAAACTTCTTGTGAAGTCTTACGACCACCGCATCAAGTTTTTGGCGTCGCTGCGTGGGGAATAGTTAGGTTTCAATCATTGTTTAACTTAGGTCTACTCGCTTGATTCCTATCAAGGGAGAATTTTATTTTTAGTATATTAGCTTTCTTGTAGTCTATCTTTTCTTCGTGTTATTTGTTTGTAACTCATTTTTGTTGACCTCTATGGAAAATGAAAATCCTATCCGCACCCTTGGAGATTTCTCCAAACCAAGCCACGAGGGCTATCAAAATACCATTGAGCTCCCCGTAGGGAACAATGTGGTACATCTGCGATCCGACACCATCCGGTTGGTGCAAAACGAATGCTTATTCCACAGACTTCAGTCCGAGGATCCAAATCAACATCTCAAGGATTTCTTAAAACTTATGGACTCACTTGACCTTGATGTTGCAAACAGGGAAAGAACGTGCCTACGTTTATTTCATTTTTTCCTTCGCGATCAAGTTAGCAACTGGCTTGAACGTCTTCCAGAAGGATCCATCTCCACATGGGAGGATCTTACTACCCGTTTTCTTGCTTAATTCTTTCTACTATGAAGGACCAAAAACCTCTATATTGACATCCTGATGTTCCAACAACATCAAGGAGAGTCTCTTTTTGAAGCATGGACTCGTTTCAAGGACTTATTCTAAAAAGTCCCTCATCATGGCATCGACCTTTGGCTCTAAGTCCAAATATTTTATGACCATGTCAATCCTGCCACAAGATGAACAATCGATTAATCGGCCAATGGTAAGCTTCGTGATAGAAACGCCAAAGAATCCTGAGCACTATTAGAGGACCTAGCCCTTATGACAACGAGAGTTGGAATGACCTAAAGGACTTCGCTAAACTGGTCAAGGCAATCTCTTTGTCTTAAGATGTCCCGAGTACATTCGACCGTCGTCTCATCAAGCTCAAAAATCAAGTCTAACGTTTGTTGGATGCTCATCTTGCTCCTAGGCAACCTGTACAAGTGAACAAAGTGACTTATTCATGTGAAATCTGTAGTGGTCCCCACGATACTCAATATTGCATGGAAAATCCAGAGCAAACTTTTGTTGATTACGCATCCTCGCGTACTGACGAAGCGAGAGGAAAATGGCACACTTTCAAACTCGAGCAAAACAACCTTGGTGACACCTATAATCCGTCATGGAAAAGTCACTCAAACCTTAGGTGGAGACAACCCTAAATTCTCAAAACAATTCTTCAAACCCACCTAATCATTTTCAACCAAACGGTTCATTCCCGAACTGTCCCTTCAACAACAATCCTCAAAATTTTAATAATCAATCAATTCTCAAAGGATTGGTGTCTAACTTCATGACATCTCAAGACGCTAGATTGTATAAGTTTGAAGCTGATTTCAAATAACAACAAGGCGAGATGACCAATAAGATTGACACAGTCTTGAAGGTCATCACTAATCGAATGACGGGAGCACTCCCAAGTGACACGGTTAAGAATCCAAAACTAAATGTTAATTCTACCACGCCAGTTTCATCTGCTCATTCTTACCCAACAAAAGACCCCCAATGGTCAACTCGTATCCACAGTTCAATCAATGCCATCACGATATGTCCCAAGCAACTAAAAAAATCCCGTGATGACAAGTCAGAAGAAAAAGGACGAGAAGAGAAGGGCAACCCCGAAAACATCAACACCACCCTACCTTCACCACCTGATCCATCAATCTCATTCATCACAGAAAAAGTTTGTAAACTCAATTCGTTCCTTGAGTCATCCGGCTTGGTTCCCTGATCATCATACATAAAATTTGTCTACACAAAGGAGGATGATGGATATGTAATGTTTATTGTAATAATTAAGAAGTATGATGATTCTCGTGAAGAAGAACTTTAAGAAGATGAAAATGCAATGACAGGAGGATTGTAAGTAGAGTACTTTGACATATTTCCAACTAGGAGCGAACTAGCATACCACAAGTACCTAATGAGTGGCCCAATTCCATCCCTGTTTTTAAGGGACCCCATCATTATAGGAGGATGTCTATCAAACCTGAAAATACCATAAAACATTGGACATGTGCATGTGGAAAAAGCCTACATAGATCTCAACTCCCTTCTGAACATCATGACCCGAATGCTGTATAATTGGATCATGAGAAGAAAACTTGACCCTAGGGAAGATCTAAACAGAGGAGTGAGCAACTTCACAGGAAGAATTACGGGAATGCATATTTTCATTGGGAACTTCACTTATGTTTTGGACATCATGATTGTTGAGGATATTAGTTCAATCATAGACCCTAGGTTGTCACAAGTAGTACTAGGGAAGCCTTTCGTTGAAATATCCAATATGACTCATGACCTATCACTAGGAGTGGTGAAGTTTACTAACAGAATCAATAAGATTGCCTATAAGATGCCCTATAAAATAGAGCAATATTACTCGTTATCGGACTTAGAAAAAGAGCATACAAAATCAGTCTACCTTAAGAACGAGAAGGACAAGAGAAGAGGAGTGGAGTACGTGATGAGCAAAATATTAGGGTTTTATAAAGAATGTCTAGAGCTTGGGCCCGAATATTTGACTGGAGTTGCAGATGAAGGAGGAGTCACGTAAGGACGTGTAACTCTGAGTCTAGCTACAAGACTCGTTAAATAAAGAAAAACGCTTTTTAGGAGGCAACCCAATATTTAATTTCCCGCATTTAGGAGTGTCTTGTGTTTTAACTCTTTATTGTTTATTCTTATATGTTTGAATCATTTGTGATCATACTTTGCTTTGTTTTTAACTTTGTCGTAATCACAATCAAAGGTATTTTGCATCAAATAAGTGTAGGGGAAAATATCTGGTTTATACGAACCATTTCAAACATATAAAATAAATTATTTAGATTAATTCGCGTCAGTTTCGAGTCATATGATTGTAATGATTAATCTCATGTTTTAAGCAGTATTTTACCTAAGGAATAACTAATAGAATTGCGTGCAGGAAATTTTTCAAGAAAAACAAATGTTAAATTTTTACATTGGCTGGAGACGGCGTCAGGAATTTTTCCTGACGGCGTCGCGCCTCCAGTTTTGTGAAAATTCGAAAATTTTCTATTATTTTCGAAAAATGATTTGTACAATATCTAAAAGTTGTAATTTTCTTATTGATGACATCAAATAACGTCTATTTTATAACATCATTTATCCCATGTAATTAACCCATTTTGTATAATTATTGCAAAGAATTATTACTTAATCGTTTATATTTGAGAATTGCAGTAATTACGGAGTACTTAGTGAATATTAACAAAAGGCGCGCATTCTGGAGCTTAAACGAAAATATTTTGAAAATTAATATTCTGACAACCAATACACCGTATCCATCAAGGAAGATACGGCGTATTCAGTGCCGCAATCACCAGGACAAAAGGAAACAGTTCAATACGGCGTATCAAGAAGACCAATACCAGTATTAGAGATTTTAGTTTGTGAATATTCTATAGATGATAGCAATCGTGTCCCTACTCTATGAAACCCCAATACGCCGTATTCAATACAATTGGATACACCGTATCGGACACCGACTCCAAACCTATAAATACAAAACTCATAAGGAGTTTAAGGTCCTAAATCATATGTCTTGATACCTAACACAAAAAGTCAATTTTAGAGGAGGAAAAAGAGCGAAGAGGTCTTTGGCAACGCATTCTAATCGTCATTGGAGACAAGTGTAATTTCTTATACCTTTTGTAATCTTTTAGTTTTTGTGTTATCATCGATAACTCGGTGAGTTTACCTTGGACTAAAGCATTACCTCTTTTATTAATTATGATGTTGAAGGCTAATACCTTCGGGTAATAGCCATTATTATGAAGATCTGAATGTTTGGTTTTGTTTATATCTCGATTGCTTAATTAATCGTTGTATGCTTGTTTATGTTTATCAATATACTTGTTTTTCGTGTTTTGTATGCGACCTATCATTCAACTGGATCTAGTGATATGGACCAAGTAATCTAGATACCAAGATAGCTCTACATATAATGATTTATACATCTAGAATCATAGGATCAAAAATATTGTCCTTCGAAAACCGTGCTAAGGATACGCTTCTAGCTTAAGTAGTTAACGGAAATTGCCTTTGGTTTATTGAACATGTTGACTAGTAGGTGATAATCTGTTAATTCAATCAATAATGTTCTGATTCCAATTGGCTAGTTAGACACGTGGCTACAGTGAGAGTATGGCTTAACTAGTTAACGGAAATTGCGTTGGTTTATTGAACAAGTTGACTAGAAGGTGAACCTAGATAATTCAACAAATAACGTTCTAATTTCATTGGATAGTTGGACAAGTGGACTACTAGAGTATAAATTGCCATTAATCAGTAAGTGGATAATGTCTTTATGCGCTAGGTTTTAACAAGATCACCATTGCTTTAATCCCTAAGATAGATTATAATCAGCAAATAAGGATGCTTTATGCGGATACTTAAATTGTGACATAATTAATGTGTCTAGGTCTTAGGATGAAGTCCCGCCTAAGTCTAAGAATGATATGCCACCTCGAGATAAGTAATCATTACACTGAATAAACAAACCAACCTTCTAATCGGATTAATGATGGCTAATACAATTTTCTATTATAAGGCTTGACCGCTCTTTTATCTTCTGTTAATTTGCTTGCGTGGGTTAAAGTGTCTTGAATTGATTTTAGTCACCAACCAAACCCGTGCCAGTCTCTCAGACTGAAACCCCCCTTTTACCTGTTAGAATTAGGATTAAAAATAACATAGGATTATCATAGGTTTGACTTAGATTAGAATTAACTTAGATTAGTAAATTGAAAAATTTAACCTCGCTTCAAGTGTTCGACACCCTACTTACCACGAATCTATCACCGACCGGGTACACTGCCCATTAAAGTGTTGTTTTTGGTTAAGTCGGCAAAATATAAATTTAAAACTTGAATCATAAAAATATACACCACACAACGACACATCAAGTTTTTGGCGCCGCTGCCGGGGAGTGAAAATTAATCTTGATTTTTATTTTATATTTTGGTTTTTAACATTAGATCTAACCCTTAGGAATATTGTAAATTAGATTAGTGTATATTATTGTATATTCTGTATATTTTTGTATATTTTTTAGTTTAATTGTTTGCTTGTATATTTGTGTGTTTAATTGTTTGCGTATTTTTTTTTCAAATACATTGTTCTGGTCGATAACTCGATACGGCGTATCCACGTCCATTGAATACAGCGTATCTAACTTTCTGTCCAATACAACGTATTCATTCAAAAGATTAATACGGCGTATTCACTTCTATTGAATACGGCGTATCGATCATCTGGAACAGATTCAGAATCAAAGTTTTCATATTTTATTTTCGTGCTAAATTTTTTTCTATCTTTCTTCAGAGCAAATCCTGCTGATATTTTTACCCTTGTTACAGGAAGGACTTATCAGAGCTAGTTGATTGAAGAAGATATGACAGAAAAGAAAACGGAATCAACTATGAAAGGATTCACGACTAATGACCATGAAGATTACTATTCAGGGATTACTTGCATTACGGTTAATGGAAAGAACGCCTATGAGCTAAAAGGAAAATTCCTTGATGATTTGCACAATAATGCATTTGATGGAACCAATGGAGAAGAAGCAGTAAAGCATATCGAATACTTCATCAGAATTGTTGACCCAATTGATTTACCCAATGTAAATCATGATAAGCTTCGAGTTGTTGTCTTTCCAATCTCATTAGTTGGTGGAGCTAGGAGATGGTTTGATAAGATTAAAGAATCAATTGATAGTTGGGTCGATTTAACTGCCAAATTCTTTAGAAAATACTACCCGCCTTCTCGCACTAGCAAAACTAACACACAGATGATTAGATGGGACCCTACTAACCCCAAGTTTGAAAATTAGTTGGCCTCAAAGTTTGTGAACTATAAGACCATGGATATACTTACTAAAAGAGCTTTGTGGGATTATTGGAAGATAGGAAGTGACGAAATTGAGCCAACGGATGATGAATCTTCCGATCTTGAGGAAACTGACCACGATGATGAACAAGAAATCGGTGAAATTTTTAGGATTGAAACAAACTTATTCAATTATGAAACACCGCTGTGCAAAGAATTCAAAGAGTTAAATTACCTACTCAAGATAGATCCTGATCTCTTTACGAAAGACATTGAGGGATTCAAAACTTATGAAGAATTTAAAGATGATTGGATTTATGAATGGAATAAAGACGTACCTTGGGTGGACGAGAAACCTTGGACTGACACAGGAGTATGGAAAGAACCAAAACCAGTCAAGCATTATTGTAAGCCTTTCAACTATAAAACTAGATGTTCGGAATGGCCAACATGTAGTTAGAAGAATGATGGATACTGTAATGGAGGAAAATTTCCTGGATCTTACATTATTGGAAACTCGCTCCATTACCAAGATTATGAATGGTATGAAGCCTTGGAGGATAGCGAGTTAAAAGAAGATGCTTTAAGAAATAAGGCTATCATGGAGGGATTAATCGATGATGAGTCACACTACGAACGAAAGAAATGATGGAACATTTATGATAATACAAACCATCATCATGAACATGAAATGGACCATAAACCTGATGAAAGAGAAGAGTTATGTGAAACTCATGAACTACCGGTGTGCAATATGAGAAGATTCAAGATGATTAAGTATTCATTCAGACAAGACGAAGAGTATGTTGCTATTAAAGAAGATGAATGCGACAATTTGACAAAAATAAACGATGATGCGTGTCGAGCATACCAGGAAATCTTTCGCATGATGGACGAAGGATGGATGGTAACTAGAGCTGAATGAAGGAAGCTGAAGAAAAAGTCTAACTTAAAGACTCCGTTGTAAACAAAAGTGCTTCCCGGGAGACAACCCAGAATGTTATTTAATTTTATCGAGTCTGTCTTCCCAGACATCAATACGACGTATTCGCTCCATACCATACGGCGTATTGATTGTCTAGACGTTATTAGTCTTTACTTTTTATGCACTTTAAAAACATTATTGTCAGTTCTGTCAATACGGCGTATTCATGCACATGATACGGCGTATTCAACAGACTAACCCGTATTTAGATACTTTTTACAGGTTTCTCAATAGGGCGTATTCCAATGCATGGATACGGCGTATTGGTCTCCTGTACAATTTTGATTAGTTTAGTTTAAATTAACCGTAGATACGAAGATAGGATTTCACATGTTTTTTTCTATATTTATACAGGACCCCGTAAAAGAAATATCGACGAATATTGGTGGAGAATTTACAAATATGAAGATCTTGAAGTGTTGGAGTCTTGAAACTTCAAGGCGGCTATTCAACACACGAATTCTTGCTCAATAAACTCAATATGGAGAATATACCGAGCAAATATCAGGGGAGTTTCTCATTCTAATTCTTTTTAATTCCTGTATTTAATGTTTTATCTAAACAACGAGGATGTTGTATAATTTAAGTGGGGGGATAGAATTAGAATGTTTACTTGTCTTATTTTTCATACTAAAATACTTAAATTATGCTAAAATTTAAAAAAAAATTCAAGCATACTTTTGTGAAATTACTTGATACATAACCCGCACACAATAACCCTTGTTAGATATTGTGAGAATTTAACCTATCCATTTCTAAATATTTACCTAAATTCTACAAAATATGAGTGTGCCAGTGATGTTGTAGACTTTAAAACTTGGCTTGGTATATCACTCGAGACCGCAGTGATGAGTACTATGGATTTAGATGGAGTAACTTGTTTAAATTGGTAAATTTTAGGATTACACCCAAAACGCCTTTACATGTTGCTTATTAACTAACTACACTGGTTAGTTAACCCCCGTATAAACTCTTTGTTTACTCTCACTTTAAGAGTAAGATACCCCTAGAACAACCCGTAGAGCCAATCCTTTAGGAAATACACCAATTGTTTATTTCGTTACACTTTTACACTTTAGCCTACCCTGTTAGATTAAGTTTATTTTACAGTTGCTAGTTGCTTAAAGTGTAAAGTTTGTATTTCCCGAGTCTTGTGTCTACTTTGGTACGGTTGGAAGAATTTACACATCGCAAATGGGAATGTATATTATCGTCAAAACTCATGTATTTTTACTACCATCACAATTAATGGTATGTCTGAAGAATGAAGGAATTATCCAGAATTATTATGATCGTGAAGATGGTGAAATTACACCAAGTTTAGTAGTATAGTACCAAAAAAATAAAAATAAAATAAGAAAAATCGCAACAAAAAAAGAGAAGGAAAGTTTGAAGATAATCGTTTCGTAACTACCGAAGAAATTACACGAAGGATCGATTATTCGTTGATACAAATCGACGATGTAGAGTATTGTAAAAAGTGAAAAATATCGCCACTTGCCTTGTAAAGTATGTAAAGTATGGGATGATTGGGAAGTTGACCATTACGGGAACGCCAACTTAGGTTGTTGTTTATGATCTATGATCAAGCCGTTGTAAATAGTCGTGTCTTTATCATGATAACGATCGGGAAAAAGTGTCTAGCAACTTGTATTTTAGACTTAATCTATTTGTTTCGTAATTTTTATTTAACAACAATTTACTTCTCTTTCCTAATGACTAGCCGCTGGCTTTACGTGAATGAGGATGTGTACGAGCATGCATGTCTATTCCGTCGTTACGGCCATGTATGCATGTCTCAGTTGCATCGTTGGTTTACAACTTTTGGTGAAAGTTAGAATGTTCCTACCCTATATCATTCTTCATCCTAACCGTTGGTTAAATTCGAATGAGGATGTGATCGAACACACATGTCTATTCCGTCGTTACGGCCATGTATGTATGCTTCAGTTGCCTTGTTGGAGTGGTACTTCTGGTGAAGGATTGTAGAATGATCAACCCTAAGCCTTATCATACAAACCCATATTTACCTTTAAAAACTTGTTAATTCTTAGCTTTAGCGGTGTAGATGTGTATCCTTGCCAAGCTTATGATAGAATACTCGTCACGATCGAGCAATTGAGCGAATTAGTTACATGTTACCACATAGATTAGTTGAGTGATTTGAGTGTTTTCATCTTCCTATTTCATGAGGTGTTTGGTTGTGTACTTGTAATAGATCAAATAAATGCTTTAACGGAAAATATCCTTAAGGATACATTTTTATAAACTTCTAAAGACTACTTGAGGACAAGTAGGATTCAAATGGGGGGATATTTGATGACATCAAATAACGTTTATTTTATAGCATCATTTATCCCATGTAATTAACCCATTTTGTATAATTATTGCAAAGAATTGTTACTTAATCATTTATATTTGAGAATTGCAGTAATTACGGAGTACTTAGTGAATATTAGCAAAAGGCGCGCATTCTGGAGCTTAAACGAAGATATTTTGAAGATTACTAATCTGACAACCAATACGCTGTATCCATCAAGGAAGATACGGCGTATCCGTGCCTGCACTCACCAAGGACCACAAAGGAAACAAGTTCAATACACCGTATCCAGTGAAGACCAATACGCCGTATTAGAGATATAGTATGTGAATATTCTGGAAGATATCAAATGTGGTCCCTACTCTAAGAAACCCCAATACGCCGTATCCAATACATTGGATACGCTGTATCGACACCGACTCCAGACCCTATAAATACAAAACTTAAAAAATGAGTTTTAAGTGTGCTAAATCATATTCTCGATACCTAAACCACAAAAGTCGATTTTCAGAGGAGAAAAAGAGCAGAAGAGGTCTTGCAACGCATTTTAATCCATAGGAGACAACGTGTAATTTCTTATACTTTTGTAATCGTTCAGTTTTTGGTATCATTCGTTAACTCGGTTAGTTTACCTTGGCTAATCCATTACTCTTGTATTAATTATGAAGTTTGAAGGCTAATACCTTTGGGTATTAGCCATTATTATGAAGATCTAAATGTTTGGTTTTGTTTATATCTCGATTGCTTAATTTATCGTCATATTCTTGTTTATGTTTATCAATATACTTGTTTACGTGCTTTTGTATGTGACCTATCATTCAATTGGATCTAGTGATACGGACCAAGTAATCTAGATACCAGGATAGCTCTCCATATAGTGATTTATACATCTAGAATCATAGGATCACAAATATTGTCCTTCTAAAACCATGCTAAGGATACGCTTCTGGCTTAACTAGTTAACAGAAATTGCCTTTGGTTTATTGAACATGTTGACTAGTAGGTGAATCTAGATAATTCAACAAATAATGTTCTGATTCCATTGGATAGTTGGATAAGTGGACTACTAGAGTATAAATTGCCATTAAGCAGTAAGTGGGTAAAGTCTCTATGAGCTAGGGTTTAACAAGATCACCATTGCTTTAATCCCTAAGATAGATTATAATCAGCAAATAAGGATGCTTTATGCGGATGCTTTAATTATGACAGAGTTAATGTGTCTAGGATGAACTCCCGCCTAAGTTTAGGAATGATATACCTCTTCGAGATAAGTAATCATTGCACTGAATAAACAAACCAACTTCTAATCGGATTAATGATGGCTAATACAGTTTTCTATCATAAGGCTCAACCGCTCTTTTATCTTCTGTTAATTTGCTTGCGTAGGTTAAAGTGTCTTGAATTGATTGTAGTCACCAACCAAACCCGTGCCAGTCTCTCAGGCTGAAACCCCCCTTTTACCTATTAGAATTAGGAGTAGAACTAACATAGGATTAGCATAGGTTTGACGTAGATTAGAATTAACTTAGATTAGATAACCAAAATATTAACAAATTGAGAGATTTAACCTCGCTTCAAGTGTTCGACACCCTACTTACCATGAATCTACCACCGACCGGGTACACTGCCCGTTAAAGTGTTGTTTTTGATTAAGTCGGCAAAATATAAATTTAAAACTTGAATCATAAAAATATAAACCACACAATGACACATCACTTATAAACCTACAGAAACCTTGATTATATCATCACATTCATCTTATCTTTACTGCTTTAATAGAGTCAACCCTAAAAGTTTTGTTGTATATATCATTCTTACGCCGATTTTACGCCAGGTGTAGTAGTCTTTGTCTTTGATTTACAGGTTATATTTGATGAGAAGAAACCCAGAAGTTCTTAGGAAATTTCAGGAGGATGATTCTTGGAGGACGATTCAACCAATTATCGCATGTTTCTTCTCCATTATTGAGCAAACCAGGGGAGTACTAGTTTCTTTCACTTGTTTTCTTTTCCCTTTATTCGTTTTACGGGTACTTTTAAGAACATTTGGGAACAATGTTCAACTTAAGTGTAAGGGGGGAATAAGCCTTAGAAACTATTCCTTTAATTGCCATTTGCTTTATCCTTAAAATGATGAGTAATATATCAAAACATAGCATAGACGGTAATTTTAACAAAAAATCTAAAAGAATTTATGACACATACCGATGAAAACCAAGTATTATTAGCGTCTCATAGATAGGAATTTATATGACTAGCTCAAAAACCCTCAAATTCCACCCAAAAAAATATGAGGTTCGCCTTTAGATCTATAGGAATTCGGGTATCCATTTTTGATACCCAAGATAATTTTACCTTTAGCTTGTTCGAGTTAAAGAGTGAGCATTTATGTATATTTATTCTATCGTTATGGATATGTATATGTGATTTTGTCACCTTTTCTGGAGCATTGGTATCGGTTTAAAATTATATGATTGTATCGGTAGTGTATTAAATTCTAGAACTTGTTTTTGTGATGCATCCCAAGACCGCATAGTAAGAATTAGGATTTGCTAAATGATAAGAGGCATTAGGATTAACCCATTTTTGAACCTGTATTTGTTATGATGGTCACCTCGATCATATAACTATCCCACACCCTTGCCAAGCACTCATTTTTAGTGCAGGATACCCCTAGTACACCATCAAATTCCCCCACACTAAGTCATTGCTAGTCCCACATGCAATGTAAATAAAACACGCCCGGAAATAAATAATAAAATCCCCTTTTAACTTATGACCTCTCACAATCAGACAAGAACAAAAAAGGTCCATTAAAAAGGTTCAAAAATCATTTATTTCGAAAGCGCCCCCGTTTTAACCACTTATTTAATAATAATAAAAACTAAGATAAGAATTAAATAGCATTATTTAAAAGGCTTTAAAAACGGAGTTCGCATCCTAGATTTCACTCTCCCAAACTAAGCTTAAAACGAAATCACAGCCAAATCTGAGATAAGAACTACACTACTCATAAATGCTAAATGTTTATAGTATAAACTTAACTATTCGCTCCAATAATTCTAAATTCCTCTAAAGATTTTAAATAATATATTATTCAGTGACAAATAACTTAGTCCTTATTTATAAAACGTAAACCCGGTTTAGACCATAAGAGTTGTAAATCCTTTCCTATAAGAGACGATATGGTGAAATAATGTCAAATTAAGTTCGTAAATTCGCATGATTTAGGGTTATCCTTTTTATTTCCAACCGCAACAACTCAATGCGAGTCAAGACGGAGGCTTTATTTTAGATAACCCCGTAGTCGAAATTTGGCTTTATACTAATAATATTGCAACATTATTAAACCCGGTCCCTTAAAGGCAGCAACAACCGGTTGTGAGCCGCAAGATGCAGCAAACACTATTTCGACGCTCGGTAATTCCTTGTACCTTTTAGAAGGCTCAACATCGGTTGTGAGCCGAGCAAGATGCAGCAAACCCTATCAGTCTCGGATTATTATAACTATGTGCCTTATTTTGAAGACTGCAACATCGGTTGTGAGCCGGCAAGATGCAGTAAACTTTTATCAACCCACAATTTTATTATTATTCCTTCCTCCACCCTTAAACGACTGTCACATCGGTATGCGAGCCTTACCACCAAAGAAACCCAAGAAAAAGAAAAAAACCTATGATCCAGAAGTCTTATTTCGGCTTTGGTTTATTAAACATAATTATTATTATTAAGCAAATTTCAATTCTTTGGTCTTTTAACAACTGCCACATCGGTATGCGAGCCGACCATGGTCCAGGAGTCTATTTCCCCACAACACTGATAAAACCTCGATGTGTACCTTACTTTCACCAGAAGGAATCTCTACGAAGTGATTTAAACTAAGAATCGCAAAAACCTAAAGCAACTTTATTTTATTCAACAATTATATAGCGTTTAGTAAGCTGGTAGAGCAAAAATCCCACAAATAAACCTCTATGAGCTCTAAAAGATATCCAACAATCCACGCTTAGCATCAACTTATTTTTAACTCTATCATATATCGTTCTTTGCAAAATTTAAAGTTAAGCAAAACGCTAAGTCTCGAAAAGCTCAAGGGTAAAGCTAGAGCTAAAAACTCGGTCAAGTCAAAAGCTACCAAGTTCTACGGGCCTACTTATTTATATATTTTTATATTTTCATCATCATTTTTTTATATCATAATAAAACAATAAAAAATTTAAAATTTTGGTCAAAACGGGGTTGCGTGGGAACACATATAGGCACAGGTATGATCACATTTTGATAGAAATCCCCCCCACACTTAGAATGGAACATTGGCCTCAATGTTCAAAAATGTCGGGTTTTACCCCCACACTTAGGAATGAAAAAGGCAAATGCAAAAAAAATCCAAGTGTGAAAGGGGAAACAATATATATATATATACATGATCAGGATTGAGGATTCCATAATAAGCAAAAGATCGAAAAGCGGATGATTGGAGGATTGAAAACAAGCATGGGCCTTCGTGATCTTCAGGAATCCTGCAAGCAAAAACAATACCACAAACCATAGAAGAAGCACGCCCCCACACTTAGGCTATAAAATCACACACTATCTTATTAATCAAGAAAATAGAAAGAAGAAAATACACAGGTTGCCTGCCGAGAAGCGCTTGTTTTTGTGCGAGTCTCTAGCTTGACTCTCCCCGAATTCCTTTGTCCTTGGGGCAGAAACATAAAAAAAAAAAAAAAAGAATAAAAAATCACTATCGGATTTCCATATGCCACCGCTTAAGAGAAAAAAATGAAAGTGGAGAATGCCGGGTCAAAAATAGTACCCACTCGAAGGAGAGAAGAAAAGAAAAATCCACCAAATAAGTGAGATAAGGAAGAAATATTCGGATAACAAATGTGATGGGAAAATAATGGCGATCCTCAAAGGTTAACTTCACAAATGTCAGAGAAAAACTCTTCTCATAAATCCCAAAAACTTTGTCCTCGGTCATCAAATCATCATTATCAGGTTCATCCTTTAAGCTTCTTGGGTCATGATCTAAAAACACCTCGGGAGGGAGATTAGGGCTAGTGTCATCAATAAGCAAACTCTCAAGATAGATTATATCTCCCTCCAAATCATGATAACCGTTCTCAATATCCGTATGAAATATCCAAATCAAGAAAAAGCATCAATTATATCAATTAACGCCTCCTGGTCGAACACTCATCCCTCCCCCATTAACATTGGAAAAGGTGATCTAACAAAGTCGGCTCATCAAGGTTATAAGAGTCCTTACTCTCGATGTTCTCTAACACCTCATCAAAAAGAGGATTTACGTCACTAGAGATATATTCTTTGTCAAATTCGAAAAGAGGGTTCGAGTAAATTTTAACATCTTTCAGAACGTCCTCATCGGATAGTAACTCGTTATCACTAGAGGTAAAATAATTTGAATCGAAAAAGGTTAGAGAAGTCACGAATTTTCATCAAAATGTGGAGAGAAATCAATCACTCAAAAGGAAAAACGCTCTTACTACACTCCTGGATTGAATCCTCGCACTCTCTTGGGATGGAAAAGATCCACAACACTAGACTTTATGAATTGTCCTGATTCCTTTTTATAAATAATGCTAATTTCCTCATTCCCCATTATGAAGAGTCTCATATTCTTCGGTTGGTAAATCCGTGTGTGAATGTATTAACTAGAGAAATTTGAGGTGTTTTATTCAAAGGAATAGTACTCTCCTTAGAAATAACTTTGAAATTCTGCAAACACGATGTAATACGAGTTCGACGTTTAGCTGTCGGCTCTGCGATATTCTTAACTTCCTTCTCTTCCTTATTGAGACGTTGAGAATTCAAATTAATCAAGAGAAGTTTGAAATTCAGAGAAACTTTCAATTAGATCTCCAACATATATGAAATACAATAAAGCTCTTTTGTTGACAAATTTTAAGCAAATCTAGCATCTGTTCTGACTATATTTTGCTTTTGCTCTCACAACTTTTGTTCCCCACCACGTTTCTTCAATAAGTTGACGAAAAACGAAGTTCGGCGAAAGTTCTTCCTTTTCTTGAGTTGCCTGCTCTTGTTCACGTAATTCTTACTCACATTGAGCTACAAGTAAAGCCTCCTGCTCACGTTGTTGATTCATTATTTTCATAAAATCTTCCATCATTTTATAAAGCTCGTTATTTGTTTCAATCCATTCTTTACTTTCAACAAAAGGAGTGACTTCTGGAATTTCCTTAGGGTTTTTTTTTTTTTACTGTGTTATCGAACAGCTGTGGGTTGAATATGGTCAAAACCGAAAGAATTGAAATTTTGGTTCATCAGGTGACACTGAAAAGTCGCATGAGGTCCCCCACAGTTATCACATCAAAGATATTGTTGAGAAAAACTCGGTGAAATTTGTAGATAATAATTATCACTAAAGTTTTGATTGTAGCACGGTTCCTGCTCATAGACAAGCAGTACCCGTAGTGGACAATCAAACCCATAGTGAGAATCGTTCCCACATAACTCACACGAGTATGTCTCGTACTGGGGCTGTGGAGGTTGGTTGAAGAAGTTCGGTGTTTCATTATAAAGAAAAAGGATTTTGGGTTATAGACAAACTCATTTCCGAATCCCTACACTGCTACAGCTCGAACAGTTTCCACCATTAAACGGACATTCACACACCACGAGCAACCAAAATGGTTTATACGAAGACATGTTGAAGAATTAAACGGATAAGAGGATAAAGAAGATAAGAATTAATGAATAAAGGATAAAGGAGAATATGTTTTAATTTTTTTATAAAGATAATAAATAATAAAAAAAATATGTTTGTAATTTTTAATATTTAAAAAAGAAAAGGGAAAAATAAAATATAAGGAAAAATATTTTTGGATTTTTATATTTTTTATAAGTACGAAAATAAACTTTCCGAAGAAAGGATCTTCAAAGCTCGAACACAAACAATCCCGTAAAAATCGCTACACCTCTCCCCGGCAACGGCGCCATTTTGATGTCATTCGTTTTTACACGCGTTTAATCAAATAAACCCTCAAATGTATAATATATATATATAAAATACATATACGTATACGCAAGCTAAGTATCATACAAATTATTCTTAGGAAAGAATAAAAAGTAATCAACACGGTATCGTTTTTCTCGCCTAGAGAATGTAAATCTACTTCAAGTTGTAAATCAAGCTTGATTGTCAAAAAAAGTTTTTGGTTATTGGTTTTAATTATTTTTTAAACAAAAAGAATAACTAATATTAAATCTAAGATTTAAAAACTACAAGATTATACTACTAAAATTGATCTAAAAGATATAAATGACAAATATGCTTGCTAAGTGACGTGAAATGTTCCTTAAGTGCGGGCTTAGGTTTAACGAATTAAAATCCTTAGAAAACAAGTTTCAAGAAATTAAATGACAAGTAAAGTAAAATGCTTTTTAAAATAAATGACAAGTATTTAAATTGCATTAAAAGTAAATGACGGTATGTAAATTGACTATTAATTTTTTAAACCTTTTTAAAACCGCACTTAAATTCCAAATCACTAATCACTTAGCAAACACAAGTTAAACTACTCACTACGCATCATGATCAAATAAGCAAAGCAAAACATTTTAAATTAAACTACACTATTTAATTGAAAAAGGATAGAAAATAGGACCAAATTGAAGAGCCGCAAATAAACGATAACCACCCGATCTTACAAACTTAATAAACAAATAAGTTTATCACTTTTAAGCTCTACTTCACTAATTAGCAAATAAAGGTGTCAACTTTATCTACTAATTACTTTCATAAAAACTATAAAGATCAAAACTTTATCTATTTATCAACCTTATAAGACCCTTAAGCTCCGGCCTTAGATGTAGAAAGATGAAATAAGAAATAAGACATGAAAAGTTAGGACAAAATAAGCTAATAAGATGAAAAACCTTTTTAGAAAAAATAAGCTATTTTGAAAACTAAATTTTGTAAAAATAAAACTAGATTAAATCTATATATAAAAAACTACTTTTGAAATAAAAACTAGAATAAGCTAAAAAGCTATCAAGGCTTATTCAAAGAAAGGATGAAGAATATAAGCTTATAAATAAGCCACTTCTCAAATAAGCTACAAGTACCCTTCGAAATAAGCCCTAGCTTAATAAGCTATAAGAAAAACTAGTAAAGTTTAGAACTTTATGACTAAATAAGCTAAATAATAAGCTCTCGAAGATAAAGGTGCTCAAGACTTAATGAATAAGTCGAGTAGGAGACTCATGACACCCTTTTTAGCATTCGAATCGAGCTTAATCAAACAATAAGCACTTTTGAAAAAGAAAAGAAAAGAAAAGAGATTAAAAGATGAAATAAGCAAAAGCTTATTTAGATCTATAAGCTTAGATTCAATCAAATAAGCTAAAAGAAACAAACTTTATGCTAGAAAATAAGCTAAAAAGACAAGATCTATTAGTTTTAGATCTAATCTACCCGAAACCAAGGTGTTCAATCAAGTGAACAAGAGACGGGTATATTTAAGGATTAGATCTAAAAACAATAAGCTAGAAAAATAAGCAATCGAAAATAAGCTAAAATAAGCTCACTCGAAAAGCTCTAAATCGAAAACAATATAAAATAAGCTAGTCTAAATAAGCTATGGAAGTAGCTTATTAGAATATAAGCTTAAGAGATGGGATCCAAAAAATAAGCTATAAGCATGAGCTTATTTGGAAATAAGCAAAAGAAGAGAAAGAGTAGAAGAATAAGCATAAAAAGAAAATAAGCATTAAGAAATAATAAGCATTTAATAAAAACCAACCTTAAACATCTTCATTAATAAGCTCAAAATCTTGATTACAATAAGCTAAATAAGCTATAAAAGCTTTTACAATAAGCAAACTAATAAGCTAAAAGACATAAAAAAAAAAACTACACTACTCTTACAACTAAAATAAACTAAAAAAAACTAACACTCTCAAATGCTGCTGATGCATGCGTTTTTATAGCCAAGTGGGGTTGGGGGTAAAATCGTCATTTCAAGTCATCCACCAACCATATTACAAGATCTGAGGGTATTTTGGTCTTTTTGCCATCCACCAACCGCCTCATTATTGCCACATGATTACCTCGGACTGACACACGCCTACCTCGGACTGGCACACGCAGAATGACACGTGTCATGCTCTGATTGGCCATTCGTCGCCACCTCGTACTGCCACCTGACATTCTCTGCCACCTCGTACTGCCACCTCGGATGAACAGTACCTCGTACCTGTCACCTAACACCTAATCATTAGAAGGCCACGTGTCACCACCTGAGTGGTGCCACGTGGTGTAATCACTGTTCCGGCACCGTCACCGGACCATCGGTCAACGGTGGCATCGACGGTCAACGGTGGCGGTCAACGACGACGAACCACCGTTGCCGGTGGTCAACCACAGCCAGACCACTGGTCAACGGTGGTTGACCGCCAGTCAACAGCCAGGTCTGGATCGGGTCATGGGCCGGGTCGAGTCAGGTCATGGGCCGGGCCGAGTCGGGTCTGGATCGGGTCATGGGCCGGGTCGGGTCGTGAGGGGGATAAACTCCTCTGCAGGTATCGAACTTGGGACCTTTAGGGTGAAACCTTAAAGCAAGCCACAAGACCAACTGCACTAGGCAGTGGTCTTGTTATATGTACACAATTTATTTTATTTAACCCATATTTGGCCAGGTTCAGAATATTTAATAAAGAAGGGTTCAAAATGGCGAAAAAGGTTCAAAATAAAAAGGTTCAAGATAGAAAGGCCGGTACCGTTGGACTCGTAATTTCGTGCTCTTTCCAATGGTGTGATCGAGGAATATTAACGACTTCGTTTGAGCCTCGATAAACGTAAAAACGTCATCGAAAGTCACCCGAAAATTACTGTTTTTGCTTTGTTTTCAATCCTTTGTACCTGTAAGGCATAAAAACACAATACAAACATATTTGCAATATATTTATCCATATTTTAGTGTTTTAGTCCGTTTATTAGCATTTTCAGGGGTACAAATGATGTGTGTTTTAGCACACATCACCCATTGTCCCTGAACCAAGTCTTGAAAAGAGGGCTAACTCATCCACTAAAGAACTTTTTTACCTTAATCAAAGAAGTCAAAGTACTAAAATAATGTATAAAACCTCCATATGATAACTCATCATCTATCTCTCAAACCGCGAGTTCTAAGTCCGGAAAGAACAAACAAAAGACTAAATTGTGTCCTTACAAACATCGTGGTTTAAAAAAACACCTCTAATAGGATAGTTACAATAAACCTTAGTATTCCATATGCCAATCCTTTAACCACTTGACCAAAGAACACCCTGAACAAGTTATTGTAAAGAAGACCCTAACTCAACTAAGAGCTCAAACACCTCATGTGACCTCTTTTAGGAAGGCACTCATAATTCCTAAACTTTTCATACTGCAGAAACATGTAATCTAATGATCTACCAAGAACAGAGAGAGAGATGTGGGTTGTGATGTTTAGTGAGAGAAAGTATATGGAATGGATGAAGTGTTATTACTATGTGGAAAATGGTTGTCGTTGTTTGGTGGATTACAGGATTTGATTATACACGAGTCGCATAAGTCAAAGTATTTGATTCATCCTGGTTCAATAGATTGTATCAAGACTTTGATGAAGCTCATTTGTGGTCGAATTATGAAGGCTGATATTGACCACTTATGTTTGTAAGTGCTGACTTGCGCCAAGGTGTTGGCCTGATCAATCGAAGTAGTCAGGTTTATCCAAACATACAGAAATCCCCATAATGGAAACGGGATAAGATATTACATATGGATTTACGTTGCCGGGATACCGTGGACCCCAAGTGGTATACTCGATTGGGGTTATTGGCGAATTTCGGTTAACTAAGTCGGCTCACTTCCTACCGATGAAGAAGACTGATAGTATGGAGAAATTAACTCAGCAGTACTTGAAGGAATTGTTTGTAGACACGGGGTGCCTGTATCAATCATATCGGATAGAGATAGCCGATTTGCATCAGGATTCTTGAGATCACTTCAGAAGGCCTTGGGAACCGATGTGAACATGAGCACTGCTTATCACCCGGAGATAGATGGTCAAAGTGAGAGAACATTCAACACTTAGATGAATGTTCGCGTAGCAATGTGTGGATTGATTTGTTAAGAGTTGGGATAGACATTTACCTCTAATTGAGTTTTCTTATAATAACAGTTATCATGCGAGCATTAAGGCCGCACCTTTCGAAGCACTCTATGGACGGAAGTATAGATCGCCTATTTGTTAGAGTGAAGTTGGAGAGAGCCAACTCACGAGGCCAGAGCTAGTTTGAGAGACGGAAACAGAAATACGATTTGTACAATCAAAAACAGGTTAATGACCGCTCTTAGTCGTCAAAAAGTTTTGCCGCTATGTAAGCGGTAAAACTGATGGGTTTAGGTGTGGGGACATGCGTCTGTTAAAGGTGTCGCCTTGGAAGGGCGTGATTCATTTTGGTAAAAGAGGAAAGTTGAGTCCATGGTACATTAGGCCATTCAAGATAATCGAGAGAATTTGTCCTGTGGCGTACAAGTTAGAGTTACCTGGAAAACTTGTGGGATTCCAAATACAGTTCCACGTCTCTATCTCATGAGGTGTTTGGCGGATGAGGAATTTGTTTATCATGCCTTGAAAAAATTCTAATCCGGATGTTCATGCTGCACTTTATTGAGGAACGATTGATAATTATGGATCGTGAAGTAAAGCAACTCAAGCAAAGCCGTATCCCCATCGTTAAAGTTCATTGGAATGAGAATTTTAATTTCTGTCAGTTAGCTTTCTCGTAGTCTATCTTTTCTTTGTTCCCTTTGTTTTATAAATCCTCTTTTCGTTAACCCCTATGGGAGACGTAAATCCTATCCGTACCTTAGGAGATTATTCTAGATGTAAAACCCCGTATTTAAGGTCACTACTTAATTTGAATTTATAATTAATTTTTAAATTTTAAATAATTCGTTTTATTATCTTAATCGATTTTTATCAAAATCGTCACTTTTAAAACCCTCGCGAGTCCTACAAATTAATTTATCCGTTTTTATAAATTGAGAAATCAACGACTCCATAAACGGGCCTTGAGTGCCTAATTATTTTTGTTTTTGTAATAAATGTCTTTTTTGCGTTTTAAATCGCACCCGAGACGAAAATCACGGTTTAGGAAAAAGTATCGAACTAGGATAAGTAATTGGACCCGGAAACGAAAATAATACAAAGTTTAGCAATCAAGCCCAACCAAGCCCACCCAAAAAGGGGAGGCCGGTTCTAGACCCTCATCAAACGCACCCTTATCATTCTTTTTTTAGATATATAAATATACTATATATAAAAACTTCCCTTTTATCCCTTTTTCTATATAAGCCGATCCAAACACATACACATATACAATTAACGTACTAAAGCACGCACAAGAAGGAAACCATCCATCTCCCCTCTCTTCTCCATCTAGTGTTCGACCTACAAGAACCTAAAACCACCGATATCTCCATTAAAACTTCATAAATCCACTTCCTTTTTATACCAAATCATCCCTAAAATTATCCTCAATCCGTTCCTATCACTAAAAACCATCATGCATGTGTTGAGAAGTTTTGATTTTTGAAGATCTTGAGGTTTTAGGGTTTCTTAATTGATTAAAGGCTACAAGAAATCAAAAGAGATGGAATAGAAGTGATTTTAAGCAAGACAACACCATATAGGTGTTGTGTTTGATTTCAATTCTTCTCTCTATTTTGTGTGGTAAGTTATCTCTTAAAACCCTAACTCACTGACTATGTTTTTATGAAAGTGCATGTTCTTGATTTTGATTTTTATGATCATGCATGTACTTTTTATGATTGATTTTTATAAGTTAGTGTAAGTGAATTGTGATGGATAGGAATTAGATTGCATTGATGTATTTTGGCCTTGTGATGGCTCAATTGATGATTTGGATGAGTTTTGATTGAGTTTAGGAGTAGATGTTGGGACTGTTTTTAGGTCAGTAAGGAAACGTGGTGTTTTCTCAAACTTTTTGGCTTAGGGTCTGTAAATAAAAGACATGGGTGTATAGATATAGGTATTAGGTACATGTGGCAAATTGAACGATTTTGTATGATTTTCCGGCTGAGGAGAGATGGCCTTTTTAGGAATAAGGTCAAATTGGAGAGGCTGTTGGAAAAAACTTGTTTTGCTCAGTGTTATTTTGATAATTAAACTTAGGTTTTTAAATACAATGTAATGTCAGTAAGATAATTCATAATCTTTCTCCCTCTCTTTGGTTTAACTTAATAGCTATTTATAATAATAGGAATTATGGCAAACTGTAAAACGTTAGAAATTCGTCAACTTTCTGTTTTGGTTCGGTTTGTAAAACTCCATTTCCCGTGGGATTGGTATATGGTTGATTGATTGCCTAAAATTCAGTAAATAGACCTAAGCATCTTTCCAGGGTGAAAAACCCATCCTTTTATCTCTTTTAGGTTAAGAGATACCGTCGGTTTTTGTGTAATATAACTAAAAATTTCTGTAAATACTTTTTACGTCTTTTCTTAAGAAATAAAAGTACTGTGAATGCATAGAAATGAGATAAGAATTTTTAGCAAAATTTAGTAGACTCTCAATTAGGTATAGTTCAAGTTGTTGTAACCTAATTGGAGATTAAAATACCTGGTTAATGTCATGGTGCACATGTCATTCTTGTTTCGGATTTTTAAACTAGTAGTATTATAACTATTATTTTACTATAAACGATTATTATTTAAATTCTATGTCGGCGACTTGCTTTGTAGCTCTTGGCTAATCGTTGGTGTCTTTTATCTCATTTATTTCTCATTTGATCTTCTACTCACGGTGAGTTCATAGCCTCTCCTTTACTACTTTAATTGTTTTCTCAAAACCCGCGAGGGAGATACATGCTTGTTTTTATAAAATTGAACACAAATTGTTTTCAGTATGCTGGACCCGAATTGTGTTGCCTTAATGCTTGAGTACCTTAATGCTTAGACCCTTTATATCTGAATTGTTAAATACCTATGATGGTGGACGCTTATGGTAAATTAAATTAGGCTCTATGGGGTGACTCCCCGTCCGTAGGGTTGAATCCTTTTGAAAACAACCTCTTGCAACGGATATATTATTGAAGAGTTATAGGTATATGGCAATAATACCTATATCTTTTAGGTAAACTATATTTTTATCTCGTCAAAGGGATTGGTTGTCACGAGCTCAATGCATATATATATATATATATATATATATATATATATATATATTTTATATAATTATTATATATTATATATACATAATATATATTACATGTTTGATCCAAAGTTTTCGATGAATTTAAATTTGTGTTCTTAAATCTTTATGTTTAATTAAATCTTATGAATTTTCACTCACGTCTGTTTGACTTTTTAGCGTGTTTTTCTCAGATACATCAAAGCTAAGGATTGAGCTTGGGCCGAAGAGGAAGTATGTTGCGCTTTAAGAATGATTTTGCTTAAAACACTTGATTTCCATTCCTCAAAAACAATTGTTTCTTCTATTTTGTTGAACATTGTGTCATGTTTCTTTTATGTTGGGACACGCTTTGCATCTCTCAAGCTTTTAATGGAATGGACATGTTTGTTTTATAACGTCTTTTTCGTGTCGTTCCCTTTTATTTTTGTTTATTGTACTTATTTATTAATCCGCCGATTGTCGTAGCGAATCCTGTTATAAATTGAGGGTGTTAAAGGATCCCTCCTTTATTAATAGCCAGTAGACGCTGGCTACAATTTTTCTATTAATGTATGTGTGGCCCCGGTATCAGGATTGCTACCGAAAGCACTTACTTGCGGGTCAATAGATTTTTTCAGATATTATAAGAGGGGAACCGTCAATCGAGAACTATGGTATCCGAAGGATTCTTCAATTACACTAACAACATTTGCAGATGCGGATCATGTTGGTTGTCAAGATACACGCCGTAGCACATCTGGTAGTATGCAGCTTCTGGGAGATAGACTTGTTAGTTGGTCATCAAAAAGGCAGAAAAGCATTGCGATATCTAGTACGGAAGCTGAATATATTGCTATGTCTGGCTGTTGTGCCAAAGTCCTTGGTTGTGACTCCATCTATCTTACAGGACTGATCGCTTTAGATTCAACTCCTACAATTGCAAATGTACTATGATAACAAAAGCGCTATTCCTTATGTTGCAACTAATGTTCAAACATTCCAGTCAATAGCCATTATTTGGACACCTTTTTTCAATTTATCAAGGAGCATGTTGAGAATGGTCGTGATCAAAATTTACTTTGTCATATTGGTGTGTATCAACTAGCAGACATTCTTCATTAAAAGCTCTTGGCAGTAGAAAGATTACAAATTTTTTTCAACAAGCTGGGAAGTGAGTTTTACGCCGGGAGACTCTGACACCAAATGGCAGATGAAGTTGAATATATAGTGTTGGTACCTATTCATTATCTTGTAATCATATGTATATATATTAAAAAAACCATAATAACAAAAAGATTTTTCTCTTTTTTCAGAAATTTTTATAACAACAAATTACAAAAATATAAAATATATTTAAAACCAAAGAAAAAATTAAAAAATTGAGGTAGAAAATATATAAAAAGAGGTAATAATGGCATGCTTCTTAAAAATCGATAATATTTTAGGTCTTAGAAATGTCAGTCAATAATTGATACGAGGTGTAAATGAAGTTGAGCAGAAAGTTCCTACTATTTTCAAACATGCCAAATCGGCTTGTTATTATTTCAGATAGCAAACCCGGTTATTCATTCTTAAAGGCCAAGTATTTCCAAAAAAGAACTTGTCCTCTCACGAGAATTTATTCCGCTGGGCATGGTCTTACTTTATGACCATGCAAAAGGCTTGTGTTTACTTCTGCAACACAAACCGTGCTTCCTATTATTAACCATAAGTGTACGTGTCAGTGCGCTTATATTTAAATAAGAAGAAAATCTTATTTTTATTGGTTAAAATGTTGTCTTTACAATGGATCAGTGTTTTGTAGTAATCACAAATTGTTTTTCAAAGATAAAATCGTACCACTCAAACAATGACAACACTCTTTAAATAGAAAACCGGGTCCATTATTTTAAGGGGGAGAACGTGTCATCAACTATCTTTTAAAAACGATCTTTCAAAATAAGTCAGGAACAATATGGATTAAGGTTGTTGATAATGACATATAAACAATTTCAAGGGGGGTTAATTTTATTAAACTACAAGAGCTTTAGATGTCTTTTTGTGTAAAATACTTTAGGGACTTTTTGTAATATGAGACCTAGTAGTATAGGCTTTTAAAATACATTCGATCTTCAATATTGCCAACACCTCATAGTTTGTAAAAAAGACTAGACTTAGGAATGGCTTGGGAAATACCTTTCGTAGTTTTAAAAGCTTGAGTTGATTCTCACGAAATAGATTTCGCTATGAATTCTGTAAACATGATCTTGAATATGTGTGGTATAAGGTTTTGCTGATTCCGAGGTTTCAAAACTAGCAAGGGGGAAGGAGTAGATGTATACATGATAGAGTCCATGGCCTTATTTTAAGCTTGTCATGGTTAGCTTCTTTTGATTTTAGGCCTTCTTTGTTGCTTTTGGGTGCACTATTTCAACCTCTCCGGGGAAAGAGAAATCTATCCATCTTTAGTATGCAGTCATTTGGTTCCAGGGGGAAGTGTTAGGAGAAATATTTTTTTAAATAACATGAGAGGAAATTCTTTCTGATTCAATAAATGCTTCTCAAACGGTTAATCACTAAGCTTATTATTAAAAATGAGTTGAATTTTTGATTAAAAGAGGGTACACATAGGTTTGGATAGTATGATTGATTCCTTTAGTTTAGTCAGTATTATGTAGAATGCAATGCGTACATTTAGGACTTAGTTGTCTTAGGTGTGTTATATTTCGTCTACTTAAAAGGGAATAATTGGTGACATCCGGGACTTTGGTTGACTTTGAGTGTTTTCAAATTTATATCATCTATTTCATATGAGGAGAATTGGGACATCCAGGGACTAATTGTCTTTGTTGTTTTGATTGCGGTTATCAATTCTGAAAGGGTTTATTGTGTGCTTCGGATATATGGGGCTTTTTTTTACATCAAGTTGCTTGATGCGGCTTCCAAGAAAAGTTTGAATCTACTCAGAAAGGATTGTTGGGTATAGGGGGAAGCTAAGAAACATTCATCACAGCATCACCAAACACACAAGCTCAAAGTTCATATGTATTGAATCTGTTTCGATACTTAAAGTTTGAAGAAAAGACTTTCGTAACTTGGAAAGAAAGTTGAAACAATGCCGAAGGTCTCTTGGACGAGAAGATTCAGATTGATAACTTCTGGAAAGAAGAAGTTTTAATAGGGCAGGTGCTTTAGAAAAAGTTCTTGGTTGGGAGATTGTCGAAGCGACCTACGCCTGATACAAAGATCCACATGAGTCTATCATATGTTGTTCTCGTCAATTCAGTCAAAACCTCGTACATAATTAATCTTGTGAATATTAAATTTGTAGTGTAGGTTATAGGACTTCAAAAATTTAAGCATATATAGTTGTTTGAGTATAAATTTTTCAAGAATTTTCTAGTAAATTCAAAAAATTTCAAAATTAAAATACTCAAACACCATATTAATTCCCTCATTATTTGAGGGGGGCATTAAAAAATGGTTCATGTTAAATATGTGTGTAAATTTTGTCCTTGAACGTTTTAATTATTGATATTCCAAATATCAAGGGATTAACATTTTGGATAAGGGGAGAAAAATGTGATTAAAACTGCATTAATATTGTTACTGGAAATGTGACATTTTTAATTGGACTCAATGCAACTCTACACTTTGCATATAATACGTTTACGGTGCACATGTTAAGGGGGAGCGGAGCTTTTAGTGATGATGAAAAAATTTCAAAGTGTAAATCTTTTGATATTTATATCAAACACTCTGATTGAACTTTTCAATGATTTTGGTTTTGACTGTGATGGAATACCCAAAAGACCGACCATGTACTTAAATTTATAGAGTTATAAGGCGGTTAGGCATAGGTTATTCAAATCCCGTGAATCTAGCCAGAACGGAGGGATTCACATAGGGAGATCCACTAGATAGTGTAGAACGTCCTCCTTAAATTATGATACAATTGGAGAAAAATAAGAATGGGAATAATGCCGACTGAGATGGAGCTAGCTCTGGAAATAAACCCAACAATGGTGTTAGTTAGGAAATGTCTCTAGGTAAGACATGGAAGGGGTGAAGAATGTGAAAAAGAATTGTAAGGATAAAGGGTGTAAGAAAGAATCCCCTCCATACACTTTGCAGACACGGTTCAATACATAATCTGTCGGAATCACTAAGTTGTTTTCTGACTTTGAAGACGTTGTGGACCCCCCTAGTGCGATATGCACTACCATCCTAGCTACTCAAGGTTTCTCAACAGGGACTCTTGTTTCATTTCTCACGAAGATTACCACGCATATTTCTATCGACCTTTCTCCACTCCGAGTTAGTTGATATTGAATAAGGTGGCGTCTGCTCTTAGCACTCTAACCGATCACTAAAACAAAAAGTGCACTATTGTGTCTTGTGAGCCAAAAGAGATCTCCATAAATTTATTAGGAATTGTCAAATTTATGCTTGATAAGTCACCCCCCCCCAAAAAAAACACCCCCCCCATAAAAAAAAAAATGTGAATAACAGATATATATTTAAGTGTCCTACGCATTATATTGTGATTTTGCCAGAAACATTCGAAGTGATATTTTACTCCAGTGAAAGAATGGAATATCCTGCTTGAGCCAACATCAAACAAGCTAACTGGCTAGGTGAATAATGTGATTCTTTTTGAATCAAACTTGGACAAATGGAAAGAAACGATGTGCGATTCTATATGAATCAAACTTTGTTCAGGATTATGAATCGAACTATATGATGATGATTTTTGTAATTATCAAAACTCTTGATGTGTCACAAAACACTTTTAGCAAGTTGACCGTCTTATTGATGTTCCAATCGATTGTTTTTTCGATTCAATCGGTAAGTAGTAACTCACTGGTTTCACTTCTTATCGTGTTGTCTGCTTTGAGTACGTTCAAGTAATGAGAACATGTGATGTTTGATGAGATCTAATGCTTATGTGTCTAGAAAGATTTCTTTACTTCAGCTAGGAAAATCTATCAAGGAGATTCTTCTCAAATTGAATCTACCTGACTATAGGCCGATGCCTCAAGATCGAACGGTGCTCCAACCAAACATGGGCAATGACAAAGCATATTCGTCCCCCCCCGCTTTATGTAAAACTATTTTAATTGCAGATACTTAATGATGGAGGTGAAGGTACTGATTTCCAGCTGACTCACAGATTCAATAGCCATTGGATCTACCGACGACAAACATCAAAGACATTATGAAAGCTCAAGTACATGTTACAAAGACTTCTGATACTCTAGATACGATTTACGTCTTTCTTGAAGTGAGATGTATTAATGTCAGATTTTCAAGAAGTTTCCGTCCCTTGATACAGGAACACGTCATTATTCGAGAGTGACGAAGTGTTAAAGTTAAAGATTTTCAAAGAAAGGATGCTAAAACATTAAAAGTTTTCAAAGTCAACAAATCAAGAAAGGTATGAGCATGTCGGTCTAGAAGTCACAAGATCACATGGTGGCAAAGTTTACAAGATGGCGAAACGAGATTATGCTTGGTTGATGATATCAAGGTGTTCAAGATCACATTCAAGACAAGCTAAGAAACAAGCTCAAGACCTAAAGTCTATGATCATCATCAAAACCACAAGATTTTTTGATTGAAGTTAAACGAGCTCAAGGGACTAAAGTTTAAAGGCATAGTATGCTAAATTTTAAGTTTTTGTTAATAATGGAGGGCCTCCCTTAGGGGGAGATTGATAGGAATGCAAAATTCGCTAGAAAAGTGTCAGTCGCTTCCATAGATAATTGTCGTTAGCTCGTTAAGTAATTTTTGGAAACTTACATAGTTAGTTAGTAAAGGCCTAGGGATAATTAATAACTATAAGTATTATGAATAAAACAGTAATTGTGAATGAACAAAGATATAACCAAACGCTCCAATATTATTTGATGAATAATACGAGTACTATTAACTAGTACTAGGGTTTACAACCTTGAAGCTTTTAATTGACTTAACAACTATGAAAATCTTATCTCACAACTAATGCCCTGGAGCCTCTTTTTATAGATTAAGGAGTCCTAGTCGGCTTACAACACACGCTAAAGATAAACATAAACTTATAGAATATTCTGATACAATCTATTCTATAAATATCTTCTAATCTTCATCTCCAAGTAATCTTTATCTCTGAAATCTCTGACTTCCCTTAGCAGTATTAATCTTCTCTAATAGTACAAACTAACACTAGTAGTATTAATCTTGTGCTAGAAGTATTAACCCAGATAATACTGTTAGTTATCATCTGAGCAGTATTAACCTCTTGAACTAGGAGTACTAACTTGTGAAGATTTATTCCCAACAAAAATTGACACTATAAAGTATCAAATATTTGATGTTATCAAATATCCCCCCACTTGACTTCTGCTTGCCCTCAAGTAGACATGTTAGAATAGTTTATAAAAAGATTTATCTGGTTTAACTCAAAGAAATGAATCTCTAAAAGACTTATACTAGAAACATCAAAGCCTAACACCTCACGAAAAGGGGATAAAAATTCACTCAACTCTCAACTAGTCTAAGTGTTCATATTCAGAGTGATCGCTCAATTGCACAGTCATAGCATGTATTCTATCATAAGCTTGGGTAGTACACAAACCTGCACCAGTTAGAATTAGGGTCTAAACAATTCTTAAAGGAAACATGGGTGATATAACACAGGTTTATTGGGTGATATAAGAGTTAGGATAGACATAGGATACACATTTAATTGGTGTTAAGACAAAAACACAAAACAAATAGTCTTATATATTCTAATGTATCCATAACTGGCTACTGTCCATCTATGGTCCAAGTCTTCGAGTGCAAAAATCTGATTATATTATCAATATGGGTTAGCTAATAATGAGATCTCGCGGAGGGTGCTAACCCATTCTTCACTAGGTGGCTTACAATTGCACCACCTTTATACTTTGGATGGCTTATAGTTGCACCATCCCCATAATCACTAGGTGGCTTATAGTTAAACCACCCTTTTATTTAGTTGGTTTTAATTACGTAACCAACATCAGGAGTTAGATCACTAGGTGGCTTATAGTTGCACCACCTTTTTTTCCTCTTTTTTACAATACTCCTTTATATATCACATATCCCCCCATTTATGATAAACAGTATTGAAAGTGATAATACGAGGGGATCTTCTATGATCAAAATAGTATGTCATCAACAAAAGTGTCAATCTTCAAACCATTTTCCTGAACCATAAACTTAGGTAGCCAAAAATTTCAACACAAGGATAAATATAGACTACAGGGTTGGTTAAGGTGAAATGGTGTAACGAAACATATAATATCAGGTGAAAACATAGATTGGCTTTAACAAGGGTGATCTAGGGGTATCTTGCACTAATGATGAGTGCAACAAAAGGGTTTTTATCACGGGAGGTCGACAAGTCAGTGAAACAATTCGATAAACACACACATATAGGCTTATTTGGGTGAATTCCTAAATGTTGCCTTTTTGAACCATCTATTCCTGCTAATCAAATAGGTCTCGAAATGATGTACAAGTCACGTTCTAAAGTCTACAATACTACCGGCACACTCAATATTTTGTTGGATTTTTGTATAATGAGATGAAAACAGAGCATTAGGCTTAAACCTTACCAAATAATAATAAAGGGTAATGTGCATTCGGTAAAGATTAATTTTAGTTTAGTAAGAAAATCATGTCAAAAATTTTAAAATTGGCACAAATTTCAAAGAAAACTAGAAAATCAAAGGTAAGAATAGGTCACGTGATAATTCAACTCCCATCCCCCCACTTGTTTTCTACAATGTCCCTATTGTACGTTAAGGAAATGAAATAAACTAGAAATAGTTGAATTAGAACAAGAAACTCCCTTGAATTTGTTTGTTATGATGAAGAGACAACATGCTCTAAGCCATGCTCTAAGTCTGCTTCCTCGAGTAATATCCAACATCACAAGTTTACCATCCACCTGTATAGCATCCAACTAGTCCGATTTACGATGCTTCCTCGCAGCTTGTTTTGTATCCAAGCACCATCACTTGTGCATAACCTGTATGGCTACAAGAAAGACTAATACCAAAATCATAAATCCAGATAAAAGTATAATAGCACGAAATTTATAGGATGATAATACAAGAAATACAACTCTAAATCACTTTCATAGGAATCACGGTTGCATTTAGTGTATGGAACAAGCCTTTTAAACCACTTGGTGGCCTAAGTTGACGAGTAAAGTCTCGTGAAGGTTTCCAGAGAACATACCCACAAAGTTCATTTACCAATATACAAAGTTTTGTAAAATTTCAAACAATTTATAACTGCAGTAACCATTAATCACAGGCTTACCCGTCAATCATAAGTGGTATTTTAGAATTTTAGTTAATAAGTTTACGGTGTAACCATGTATGTTACGCCGTAACTGCTGCTAAATCAGCAAAGCTACCACAAAATTACAGGTCGAGTCGGTCTTGAAAGTTGCCTCCTAGCTGCTGGAACCTGCAAAACAAAGTAAAACATGCAAACCAACTAATATGTGGAAAATAAAATTTATTGATAAAAAGATGGGTTGTCTTCTGACAAGCACTTCTGTTTATTAACGAGTCTTTAAGTTAGACTCATGCCCACTTTACGTTTTGTCGTGCGCCCTCTTCCTTGGTTCATTTCTTGTCGGATTCATTTTCTTCTCTTGACATCGTCTGATCCGTTCTCTCTTCCCAGAGACAAGGTATCTTTGCTTTCGTTGGTAACACAAATGAAGCTATTCCCATTATCAAACGAATATCTTGTTACTTCAAAGGTTTCCAAGTGAACCATAGGTGGATCATATTTCTTATCTCTATTTTCTTGTTTTTCATTCTCTTCTAACCAATAATCGTACCACCATTCCTTGGCCTTTACTAGGAGTTTCTATCAGTTATCCCCATTACATTTCAAATATGCCCTTTTTTCACAATTCCTAATTCCATATTCATCGGCTAGTTACTACGTCAATTTCCAGATCAAACACCACAGTTATAATCATCACGCATCTTTCCATTGGTCTTTGTCAGGATCCAATGCGTTTCTTCAAAACAATCGATTGACGCCAAGATTTCAACAAGGCTTCTTTAATGATTCTTTTCACATTTGTTGTGCCCTACCCCTTAACCATTTATCCAATCTCTAAAGTGAGTCTCTAGCCTAGGTTGTTATCATGTGAATTTCTTTATACAATTGGATGACAGCAAAAAGCCGAAATAAATTTTTGAATCATCAAACAACGCGTTAGTGATAAATTGAAAGGTTGAAATTAGGATTTCAAAACTAAAAATATAAGTTTTTAGAATCATCAAATAACCATATATCAAAGAAGCAAACAATGAACTGTCTAAGACTAAGTCAGTTGATGTTAAAGATATAAGAAGTTCCAAGCGGAACTGATAAGATATTATATGACCAACATGTGGTATCACTCGCCAAGGGGTGTTTAGTGTTTGATTTTTGCGGTTTACATAAGCATACAGTGGCTTATTTCCCTTAATAAGCTCACGGTTTAAAGGCTTATTCGGTTATTTGGGTTCTTTTCGATTTCCTTTCTTTGGTCTCATTTAAATCGTAGCTTATTTGATCACATAAGCTCATAGTTTACCTTTTCTTTTTAGCTTATACGCTTGTTAAGCTTATTCGGCTTATTTTCTTCTTTTTCTTCTAGACAAGGTGACTTTGGTTCGACTTACAACAAGTCACAAGGGTCACGTCCATTTATTTGGTTGCTCTTCAAACTTGCCTTTTAGTTTTCTCATAATTTTCTAGCTTATTTCGAGCTTATTTAAAAGCTTATTTCGGTTGCTTTTTTCAAAGCTTATTTGTGGTTTATCTTGTCCTCTTGTGGTCCCAAACCGGTTAAGCCAAGGGAACCAAGATCCATTTTTTTGCTTCACAAAGAATAGTACAATTTGTTTGTTAGTTAAGTGGTCCTTCACTAGAAAGTGACTGCGAGCGGAATATGTAACAGGTCAAGCGGAATATGCACGTTATTTGTTAAGCGGAATATGTACGTTTAATAGTGAAGCGAAATATGCAGGTGAAATTTAGAGCGGAATATGTACGTTTGATAGTGAAGCGAAACATGCAGGTTTAAACTTTAAAGCGAAATATGTTTTAAACTCTCAAGCGAAATATGTTAAAAACTGTCAAGCGAAATATGTCAACTGTCAAGCGAAATATGAAAGATTAATTTGAAGCGAAATATGTTAATGGACAAGCGAAATATGACAGTTACTGGCCAAGCGAAATATGTTTAGAAGTTGAAGCGAAACATGCAAATTTGATTTTTCAAGCGAAACAAGTATTGAATCTTCAAGCGAAACATGCAACGTTTAACCAAGCGAAATATGCAATCCTCAAGCGAAACATGTCAATTTTAATTTCACGGTTTTTCTATTGATTTTGTAAAATCCCGTCAAGTAAACTTTTTCCTTCTCGGTTTTAATCATAGAGTTGTAAAATCCCGTGGAGTTAATTGCATTCTCTCACACCACAATACAATCAACACTTCATAACACTTAAGATCCGATATCCATTCACAACTTCATCAAAATGTCAAATTCAAATATCAATTTGCAAACTCAATCATCGAATGCTCTTCATAATGCTATCATGGAAGCGGGTAGCAAAGATCGTCCACCAATGTTAGCACCGGGTAATTACGTTCAGTGGAAATCCAGAATCAAGAGATACATTGACACCAAACCTAACAGTGAACTCATCCACTATTGTCTCCAAAATCCACCATACACGTATCAATGGGCTGAGAAGACAGTTCCAGTTGCTGAAGGTAGTTCTGAAACAACTACAGAGAGGTATATGGAGAACTATAAGAATGTTTCACAAGACATACGCGATCAACTGAATGCCGAAGCTGAAGCCGTTCAGATCATTCTCACAGGGATAGATAGATATTTACTCCACGTTGAATGCTTGTCCGAATGCAAGTGAAATGTGAAAAGCCATTGAAAGGTTGAAACAAGGTGAATCAATCAATGTTCAAGATCTTGAAACTAATTTGTATTGGGAGTTTGGAAAATTCACATACGGATGGTGAATCACTTGAATGTATTACGCACGGTTTTACTAGATGTGGATGAGCTGTCGAAATCAGTGTCATGTTACAAATCATTCAAGTCAATGTCCAGTTTTACTTCAACTACAACCAGAATGTTAAGGTTGTGGACACTTGTTAAGTAGAGTCAAGAGCTGAAGACTATCTCCTATCACAAACTTTATGACATCCTGAAGCAACACCATAATGAAGTCAATGAGATAAGAGCTGAAAGACTAGCACGTACTGCTAATCCACTTGCACTTGTTGCTCAACAACAACAGTGTCCATCTTCAAAATCACCTATCAAAAAACGCTTTTTATTCCTCCACCAGACACATACAATTCTACCGGAAACAAAGGAAAATCAATGTTACCTTTTGCTTCCTACTTATGATCCCAGAATGCTACGGTTACTAAAGATGAGGAAATGTCAAAGGAAAAGGAGATTGACAAACTCATGGCTTTAATTTCTCTCTCGTTTAAGAAAATCTACAAACCTACCAACAACAACCTTCGAACTTCATCAAACACCAGTCGAGCTAATCAAGATAATTCTCCAAGAATTAACAGAGGAACTGGGTATGATAATCAGAGGGCAGTTAATGTTGCTGGGGCTAGGGAAAATGTAGGTACTCCGGTTGTGCAGAAGTCTGGGATTCAGTGTTATAACTGCAAGGAATATGGGCATGTATCAAGGGAATGTCAGAAACCAAAACGAGTAAAGGATGCAGCTTATCACAAGGAAAAGATGTTATTGTGTAAACAAGAGGAAGCTGGGGTTCAGTTGAATGCAGAACAAGCTGATTGGAAGGATGATACTGATGATGAGTCTGATGATCAGGAATTGGAAGCACATTATATGTACATGGCACAGATTCAAGAGGTTACTCCAGATCCAGTTGACAATTCTGGACCAATCTTTGATGATGAGCCAATGCATAAGCTCGTAGAGATCATTCTATTCATCGTCGACTCTGGGTGCTCAAAGCACATGACCGGAAATCTCAAACTTCTAACTAATTTTGTGGAGAAATTTCTGGGAACGGTGAAGTTTGGAAATGATCAAATTGCACCAATTCTTGGCTATGGAGATCTGGTTCAAGGAACTATTACCATCAAACGGGTTTATTACGTCGAAGGGCTTAATCATAATTTATTCTCGGTTGGTCAATTCTGTGATGCGGATTTGGAAGTTGCTTTTCGGAAGTCTACATGTTATATCCGTGATTTGAAGGGAAATGATCTTCTCACAGGTTCTCGTGGCACAAATTTGTATTCCATTACTCTGCAAGACTCAACAACTCCCAATCCAATTTGCTTAATGGCTAAAGCAACATCGTCTCAAGCATGGTTATGGCATCGTCGTCTATCTCATTTAAACTTCGACACCATCAACTTGCTTTCGAAGAATAATATTGTGAATGGCCTTCCAAAGCTGAAATTCGTCAAAGATCATCTGTGTTCTTCTTGTGAGTTAGGGAAAGCAAAAAGAAAGTCTTTTCACACTAAGACTACCCCGAGCTCAAAAAGACGGTTACAACTTCTACACATGGACTTATGTGGTCCAATGCGGGTAGAAAGCATTAATGGAAAGAAATATGTTCTCGTAATTGTTGATGACTACTCCCGATATACTTGGACTCACTTCTTGAGGTCCAAAGACGAAACACCTGGAGTTCTCATTGATTTCCTCACACTTGTCCAAAGAGGACTTCATGCTCAAGTTACAACAGTTCGAACTGACAAAGGCACGGAATTTCTTAATAAAACTCTTCATGCATACTTTGCAAAAGAGGGAATAAGACACGAAACGTCAACTGCTCGAACACCTGAACAAAATGGCGTTGTCGAAAGACAGAACCGTACTCTTGTTGAGGCTGCTCGAACAATGCTAAGCGCCGCTAAAGTTCCTTTGTTCTTCTGGGCTGAAGCAATTGCAACAACATGTTTTACTCAAAACCGTTCACTTGTAATTCCTCGACATGAGAAAACACCTTATCATATCATCAATGCCCGAAAACCGTCAGTCAAGTTCTTTCAACATATTTTGGTTTCTCTTTGCTAAATCGTCCAAAGATGTGAAAATCTTGTCAAAATGAAGGAAAAAGGTGATGCATGTATTTTTTGTCGGGTATTCTACTCAATCAAAGGCTTACCCAGGGTATTTAACAAGAGAACAAGATGAAGTATAAATCAATTCATGTTAACTTTGATTGACGAATGCCTCAAATGGGTCAAACACGTCAGTTCAGACCCCGGTCCACAAGGTTGCGACAACGGTACTAACAAGACAATTTAAGTCCCGGTCCACAAAGTCAAGAAAATGTTCCTCAAGTTGCTGAGACAGTAACAACGTCAAATGAGCTGGAATTGATATATAGTCCGATGTTCAGTGAATTACTCAATGGAAATTCTCCTGTTGTGTCAAAGTCTTCCGCTGTACATGCAGCTGATAATCCCGATAAACGTCAACAACGTAACACAACTCACACTTCTACAACAACCGATGTTGCAGATCCACCTCCATTGAACATTCATTCAACACATCTGTAGGTCCAGCCCTAGATAGATCTTTAAGCATGTTAAAGTTGTAGAGCACTTATGTAATCACAAGTACTAGAACATACCCAACAAGGTACTAGTAATGAAGTCTCGGTAAGCACCGAAGAGGTTGAAGAATGAAAAAGAAATGTTAAGATAAAGGGTGAAAAGAAAGCAGCCCTCCTGTAGGTCCAGCCCTAGATAGATCTTTACGACTGTTACATCCAACTCGTAGGTTTCTTAAATACACACGAAACTCTAACTAAAACCCTAACTAAAAGCTAAAGTGATAAGTGTTATCACTTCCTAGGATATCTCATGCATATCCCTATTACTAACTAACTTTACTAACAACCCGGAGTAAGCATAATACTACCAGGAATAATATTGTTCTACCAGCAGGAATGACTTTTGTACTGCCAGTACTAACTATACTATTATCCTTACCAGTAGGAACTACACTACCAGCAGGAACTGTTTACTCTACCAGTAGGAACTACATACCTACTAGTAGGAACTATCTATTACAAAATTCCTAACAGTAGGAATTAGTCCCATCAAGTCTTCAGGAGTAGCAGTATTAACCTCAGAAACAGCACTACTAACTAGTCTACTACCAGTATTAACTTCTGGACTGGCAGTATTAACTTGTTGGTCAGTAGTACTATTATTCTGAAGACTGTAATCATCATGAGACCCATTTTGATCTTGAACTTGAGCATCAGCAACAGATTTGGGTGAAGCATCATCAAAATATGAAGCATCCTTCCAAATCGGCATGACAATACAATCTTGAGTATCTTGATCTTGTTGAGAAGATGTACTAGACTTAGAAACTCCTTGTATACCTGCAAAATCATTAGAACAAGTCCCTGCAACCACTGCTACATAATTCATTGTTGGGGACTAAAACCCCTATTTAAAAGTTTAATTGAGGTTAGCCAAAAATCAAAGGTCATATTTTATGTGTCTATTAACTCCAGCAAAAAGCACAACTATTAATTCATTGTCAAAGTATTTTTAGAAAAATCAAACTTTTTGGTGTGCGTTCAGATCCAAATTTAAGTACTTTGTAATGCTGAATTTTTATAAAATAGTTAGGCTTAATATTAATTTTTCTAAAAAATCACAGTAGTTCATAACCCATTGGAAAGGTAGGGAATAAAAGGGGAAAATTAATTTGATGATTTAGTATTTTATTTGTGGTCATAAATTGACTACAAAATTCTGCCGAAAAACTAGAAAACAAGAATAAATGATTAAAGGTATTTAGAGTATAAGTAAGTTATGGGAAGTATGGTGAGGGTTTATAATCATAATATAAACCTAGTAGTCCATCAATTGATAGTTACATCGTCTTGGGCATTTAGCCTAATCATGTGTAACATGGGTTTTATTTGTGTTTAGTTGATTTCAAGGATATTGTGAAGTAGCTGTGCATCAGGTGAGTTTCATAGTCCCATTTTTAAGTTTTTCTTGGGATGAAAATGATGCAAAATATGTTTTGAAAAGTTTTATCGCAGTGATTATGTGTTTTAAATTGAGTTTTGACATTACATGACACTTTTTCGTGTGTTTCCTATCGTCATGACACTTTGTTTCCTTTTTTGTTTTATTTAACGCATTTAGTTTTCTCTATTGTTGACACCATTGTTTTGAATAATACCTATGACGTTACGCTCGTGTTTTCATCCTTGGCGGGAGTGACATTGTCTCACCTAGGTTCGAAGTAAACTTCTCCAGTATATAATAAAGTGGTCACAGATTGTTTTGCTCACTTGATAAGTATACCACTTTACCTCCCCTTCATGGTAACCGATGAGGCATATTCCAACAAAGGCTTTTTCGGGATATTCCATGCAATAGTAAGGTGTCATGAGGACCCACTGCAGATTTCACAAGAGGTTTGACTTTGTTTACTTGAGTAGTTGTTGTCATAGCAAGACTGCTTCCATCAAGCCGTTGGACTTTAGTTTCGAGCTCGTAGGCAGACGGTCTGATGTACACGAGACATCTTGAGGCTAAAGCGATGCCTTGACTGGCTTGAACAAAATCCCTTGTGGTCGTTTCCAACTTTCGTTGTCATATATGGACGAGGTCCTCTAATAATGCCCAGTGATTCCATAGGCAATTCTTTCATGAAAAAACGCTTACCACCGCCGATTGGTCAAAGGTTCGTCCTTGTGACGGATTGACATGGTAAAGAAAAATTTGGACTTGTAGCCAAAGGTTGATGCCAAGACGAGGGACCTTTTTGTAGTAAGTCGCTTTGAACGAGTCGCCATGCTTCAGATAGAGAATCCCATGATGTAGTTGGAACATCAAGATATCATTGACGGAGTTTGCGGTCCTTTCCCCGTGGAAAGAAATGAGCAAGGGAAACTGAGTAGTAACATCCCTCCCATGAGGTGATGGAGGACTTTGATAATGCCTAAAATATACATTTACAGTGGTGTTATTTGCATTATATTATCAATTTTATGGACATCCCGGTACTTAATCAGTAAATTTGATGTTATATGATCTAGGTACGTGTACTTGGATAAAACGGAAGAAAACACGAAGAATTGAAGTCTTAAACCAAGAAATAACTGAAGATAAAATCTCCCAGACACCTGTTCACAGTTTTGGCCAGTAACATCGGTCCATACGAACTCCGTTTTATTTGGTTCAGCAGCCACGCAAAGAGAATTCAATTCTTTACAACTTTGAGAAAATGCCATATGTTGTAAATGTCCCAAGTGCGGCGCACAATCCAAAAAATGCAGCGCACTTCTGGATGTTTTTATGAAGAATTAAATGCCATTAATTGGGATAGCATTTACACCTCAAGTGAGCCGCACTTAGTTTAATGCGCCCCACTTGGTCCCCTAAATAGCCCTGTATAAGGCCTCCATTGCCTCTGGAAAATAATTGTTGTTAAATAAAATATACAAAAAATGTTATCCCAAATAACTAAGATCCAAACACAACTAATAAGTACTACCAATAAGCCATAAGACACGAAATAAGGTAGAAGAAAAGTAGAGAGAGAAACTAAAGAGAGAAACAAAGAGAGAAAGATTAAATTAGGAGGAAACACATACAAATGTAACCAACACCCTCTCCATGTGTGGAGAGGGTCCTATTTATACCCTTAGCCTTCTAGTTGGCGTATGGGCTTTCTAAATGGGCCGGGCTTGGCTTATCTTGGGCTTTGAGCCCGAAACATGGACAATATTAGCTTAAAGTCCAAGCCCGTTAAACCCGACTAGCCTATTACATAACAACACTAATTACGACTAAGACGACCGATAACATTCTTGTTCGACTTATATAAAAATAAGGCTAACAATCTCCCCCAATGTTGAGGTCTTCTTTGATCTCCCCAACGTTGACGTTCTTGATGGAGGTTATCTTGATTTGACTTTATCTTCCCCAATGTTGAAGATATGACGTTTGAGCTTTGCCTTCTTTGGTCTTGTCTTTGTCTTTTCTTGTTTGTAATGGCTTTGTTCATTCATGCTTTAGACGACCGATGACATTCTTTTGGTGTCATTTATGTGATCTTGATCTTGAGCCTTCATCTTTTGACTTTGAGTTCTTGAGATCTTTCATCTTGCATCATCTCCTTGACTTGAATCATCTTGATTTGACTTTCTTGATCAACTTGTGCTCTTGACCGACATACTCATAGTTATTGCATTCTGGTTTGATTTATATAAACATAAGGCTAACAATCTCCCTAAAATACGATTCTTGATTTGACTTTGAAGATCTTTGAGGAAGTTTAGGATCAACAATCTTGATGCTAAATGATTGACTTTTAGAGCTCGAGTATGAGTATGTGGTAATGAATCCGACTTCGCTGGTACATGGTTGCAACACCGACGTTTGAATCTGCATTTAAAAGGTTAGTGATAAACAACAGATATGGACGAAAGTGTCTTTGTCACTTCGTCGAATACGGTTGCAATAACCACGGTTCCCCGTTAATCAGTATAAATACTGCCTGTGATCAGATAGAATTCATATGAATCTTCTTGACAGGGTTTCGCAGCTGTACTAGCCGTTCTCGTTAACAGAGCATGTATTAAATTCACCATGCTTGCTGTTCTCATTACCAAAACATCTCCAAAGCAGGACAAACACGGTAAGAGTGAATTAGATAAGTTACTATCTTTCTGTTAAGTCGTCAATTCATATTTACTGGACTAAATCGATATCCTGTTATCATAAGCTCAATTCATATTGAATTCTTGCAAGTCACCTTACAGCAGAGATGTTTGTGGTTGACTCTGGGAAGGATTTCATTCGTCACTGCGAATACTAAGGAGTATCACTCTGAATGTTCTGGCAAGATCTCAAGGATAATGCGTAGGACTCTTTGATACCAAATGTTGTTAAGGTGAACAACAAGTGTTTATACCATAGATTGTGTCCTGATGGAGATTTATAATTGATTCCTCTCTTGGCTCTAGACTACGATTTGTGCACTTTGGTTTTGTACTCGGAGGCGTGGAACTGATGCACCTATTCAATATCAAACAATATCCATATGTGAGGATGTCAATAGATAATGTGTGTATCTCTGTAACAAATGAGACAAGTTTCTTTTGAGAGAAACTCAAATGGCTGGGAAGGGTTGTGCATTGCATCGCTGGGTCCATGATGACTTTTTTCAATACCAACAATCATCTTTGGGATTTTGATAGATTATGTATTAACCTGGTTTCTGCCTAAGTTGTGTGGAGGGCTGCTTTGTTTTCACCCTTTATCCATACATTTCTTTTTCATTCTTCAACACCTTCAATGCTTACCAAGACATCATTACTAACACCTTGTTGTGATTGTTCCAGTGTTAGCTCAACCTTAGTCGGCATTATTCCCGTTTCTCATTCTTCTCCAAATCATACCTAATGACTTCTAATTCTATCTATGAAATGTCCATGGGTAGATCCCTCCGGTCTGGTTCGATCATAGGACTTATACCTAACCTTAACCACCTTATAACTTCATCGACATCGTGAGATTAATTGGTTGTTGGGTATAGAGATCGAACCATAAAACCATTGATATAGACATTTTGAAATACTCCCCCTACACATGTTCTTTGAGATTCGAGATTGTTTTACACATGAAGGAATGAGTTGCACTTAGAGTCTTAAAGATCAAATTCTTCTATATCACATTTTAATCATATTTTCTCCCCTTATTTAAAATAATAAATCTCTTAGTATTTAAATACCAATTGATTAAAATTTATGACATAAAAAATTCCATAGGGAGAAAAATTATACCATGATACTGTATGAATTCATTTTACTGATAGCTCCCCTTCAACACAGTATGTGGGATACCTCTAATTTTTAAAACTTGACATTACAAGGAAAAAATGATATGACACCACAAATATGTTGAAGACGGAGCGAGATGCCTTAGTGAACAATGTATATTATTAATTGACATTATAATTTCCACATTTTAATTTCACGAAATGTTTTTGGATACATAAAATTGACATTTATGAGATGTACCCAAAATACATTAAAAGGCTTTTGTTTTAAAATCTCCCCTTCAAAAATTGATCCACATAAAATGACATTGTAAGTACCACACTTTTTAAACTTATTTGAGGAAGGGAGTGTTAAACACACAATTTTAACAAATACCACTTTTTATGGAAAGATACCACAAATTATATTGTAGAAAATTTGACATTGAAAGTTCTTTTTGAAAAATTGTGTTCAATGGTTTTGAAAAAACCATGATAGAAGACTTCTCTTCTATTTAAAGAGTAAGCGCACTGAAACGTACACTCCCCTATTACATTCGGGTCTGAGTTATGCACTGAAATGTACATAAGTCATAAAGAAAATTTAGAAATGACATGTTTTGAAACGTTTAAACTCTTGCTCGAACTTCATTTATACACCTGTGTCAATGTTAATCGACATTTCTAGGTACGTAAATGTTATCGAATCCAAGAGACACGTCGAGAAGATTCTTTTTGGTATTTTTGAAATTTTTTGATTTTATATTTTGTTTTTATTGATTTTATATTTTTCTATTTTCTTTTTGTTAGTTTTATATTTCTGTATTTTATTTTTCAAAAATATTTATAAATCAAAATAAAGAGAAAAATAATAATATTTACACGTCAAAGTTTCCATCAGCAGTGACAGTTGTTGCTTGAGTTGAGGTAGATGAAGTTGAATCTGGTTGTTGTTGACGTTTATCGGATGCATCAGCAGTAGTAACCGCGGAAGACTTTGAAACAACTTGATTTTCTCCATTGAAATATTTAGCGAACGAAGGACCGAATAGACCTTTCAACTCTATCATCGACGTCATGCTTATCATGTCTGCTGTAAGAACTTCTGTTGACATTGTGGAGCGAGGCTTGAACAATTGTGTTCAAACATCATTGTTATTTCATCATTTGTGAATCCACTGTGACACTGGTTTCTGAGATATCAGCTTTTTCAGCAACCATACTCTGAGATTATTCGGTTTAACATTAAATGAAGTACCTGCACTGAAATCAATTCTTTGTTTTTGCTGACCAGTGAGTGATGTACCTGCACTTAAATCCATAGTTTGTTTGCATTCATGAATATTGGGGATATCTACATTTGAACCATGTGTGGGTTCACTTTCATCCTTGCTTGTACAAGAAGCGAGTATCTTTCCCGTTGGAATCCACCTAAGACCAATAGTTTTGAAAATTCTACCCGTGGGTTTCCACCTAAGATCAAATCTAGGAGATGTTTTCTCATACACATAAGAAGTCTTATTAGGAGAAAATCTATGTCCTGTAAAGATCTGCCTTACAGGTTTCTGAGTATGACTTTTTGTTCTACGGGTTTGTTACTGTTTCTAGTCTTATTAGATTGAATTGTAGTACGAGAATTCACTTCATTTAGGAATGTTATTATACAAGCATCATGATTTGCATTAAATATAAACTTATGACATGTAGAACAATCAAAGTGTTTGGAATCTAAGAAAGAACTAGAACTCTTACAGTGATATGCTTTGGGCACAACCTTTATTGTTATGAAACTACTCTTAGATACAGGCAAACTCCTAGGTTTTTGATTATTGTTCCTAGGTTTTGGTTTGCTACCTTTAGTAGTGGTTTGTGGACTAGCAGTATGCATCACACTAGATCTTGAGTTCTTATTTCTTTCTTGTGTCTTTTTCTTAGCTTCTTTTAGATAGTGATTATGAACCATGTCATTTGAACTAAATCTTGGCATGTTCTTAGAACTATTCCTAGATGAGCTAGATGCAATCATATGATCAAGTTTTGCAAAATTAGATTCTTTTATCTTAGGCAAACAGTGTTGAGTTACTGGTCTTACAAATTGTTATTCACATCAACTTGGGAGGCAAATCGTTGTTTTAACATTTGAGGCCTTTCATATTTAAACGCATTCGGTTGTCTAATAAAATATTGGTTTATTAGTGATTGTAACTTCCTTAAGTCATTTTTTAAAGCAGCAATTGCAAAAACCTTTTTCTGAATCTGAGCTTTTAAATCAGCATTATTAGCAAGCAAAGAAGTTGTCTATTCTATAGTCTCAGATCTCGTAATTTTAATAGAATCATAAAAATATTTTTAATGCTTTTTCAAAGTCTCATTTTCCTTACGTAATTTAGCCATACTATGTTCTAAGTCGATGTTCATTGTTTCAAGTACATCCGTTTCCTTTTTAATCTTGGCTTTATTACTTGTTTCATTCAAAATTTGACTATGTTGCCCCAATTTTAAAGCTTGATTTTGATATTTAAGTTCAATAGCAATACAATGTGCTTCCATTCTTGAAAAATCTTTTTGAAATTGAGCAACGGTCTTTTTGAGTAGAATATTTTTAGACTCGAGAAATTATTTTGAGTATTCAGTTGTCTGGTTGTTAGGTGATGAATCAAGCATAGGACTTTTAACTTGACATTGTTCAGTATACTGGTCAACCCTACCTTTATTAATGATTTCAGGTTGCTCAGTATGCTGTTGTCCTGTAGCAAAGATTGCAGGTGATGAATCTCGGTGCACATGTGTAGGGGGAGAATTTCAAAATGTATGTATCAATGATTTTATGGTTCGATCTCTATACCCAACAACCAATTAATCTCACGACGTCGATGAAGTCATAATGTGGTTAAGGTTATGTATAAGTCCTATGATCCAACCAGAACCGGAGGGATCTACCCAAGGACAATCTATAGTTAGAAATAGCAGTCCTTAGGTATGATTGGAGAAGAATGAGTATAAGGTAAAAATGCCGACTAAGGTTGAGCTAACACTGGAACAATCACAACAAGGTGTTAGTGATGACGTCTTGGTAAGCATTGAAAGGGTTAAAGAATGAAAAAGAAATGTATGGATAGAGGGTGAAAACAAAGTAGCCCTCCACACAATTTAGGCAGAAACTGGGTCAATACATAATCTATCAAAATCACAATGATGATTGTTGGTATTGAAAAAAGTCGTCATGGACCCAGTGATGCAATGCACAACCCTTCCCAGCCATTCGAGTTTCTCTCAAAAGAAATTTGTCTCATTTATCACGGAGATACACACGTTATCTATTGACATCTCACTCCGAGATTGTTGATATTAAATAGGTGGCAGTCTGCTCCAGCCTCCGATTACTAAAACCAAAGTGCACAAATCGAGTCTAGAGCCAAGAGAGATCAAAATAAATCTCATTAGGACACAATGTCAAAATACAAATTGTTATTCATCAATATAACATTTGGTATCAAAGAGTCCTACGCATTATCCTTGAGATCTTGTCATAACACCAATTGTTGTTATTGGACACTAATAACTTTCAATGATCACATTCAATGTGAATTGGATTTGAATGACTTCTGGTGTTTGCATAATTTCTTTTGTTTCAACAAATGGTGGAGTTTGTTGTTGAGAAGAATTAACTCAGCTTGTATTTCCGAGGGAATCCATGTTAAAAGATCATGCATCGTTAAAATGATAGCATCATATCTTGTATATTTCTGCATACGCGCTTTGATTTCGAATTGATGCATTTTCAAAAGTTGTTCTGAGTTTTGTAAAAGTAGTCTTGCTATTCAGTCTTGGATAAAATTATTTCTTTGGTAGTATGCTGTTTAGTAAATCCAAGTCTGAGAGAATGTTCTCTTGAAGATAGGCTTGGTCAAAATACTTGTAAAGTATCTTGATGAGAAACTTTTTGTTGGTGACTGAATTTGCTCGAAGACTTTTCATGCATTTAATTCGTGAAAGTTGTGTCTTCTCTTTGAACTTTTAGAAAGAAATTGACACACGAAGAAACTGTGTCATTCTGAAGAAACACTTGATTGTTTGAGTTGCATAATTGGTATGGTATTTGACATTTTGAAGTTGTGATGGATATCGGATCTTAAGTAGTTAAAGTGATTGTTGTTGGGGATTGAAATCAATTAACGTTTACGGGATTTTACAAGTCTTGTTAAACAGAGAAAAGAATGGAACTTTCGCGGAAATTTTTACAAAAGCAGACAGATACAGAAAACAAAATGAAATTGATGTTTAATCGTTGTTGTCGTGAAGAACTTGATACTTTCGTATCGATTCTTATATTGTTGAGCAAACGATGAATACGATGAAATTTCTATAAAACGAAAGGGCTAAAATTGAAAATTTTGAAAGCTACAATGTAAAACTAAAAAATAAAAAAAATTAAAAGTTTAAAAGTGAAACAAAATGAAAAAATTTAAAAGTAAAAGGTTATATTGAATCTTGTTTAAAAAACAAAGGGTTAAAAGTAAACTAAGTAAAATCTAAATATTAAATATGAAAATTGTTTAGAAGATGAAGGGCCTAACTTGTAAATTTCCACTTCTTTTTTAGACAAATTATAATTATTTTTTTCTACGGGTCTTCTTCATTTCAAATGAAATATAACGTGTTTCGTGTATCTTGCTTCGGGACTTGTAGGTATCGACGGTGAAATCGAATATACACGTTGGATCGAACGATGACACGGGCACGATTGATATAAGTCGTAAGTCTCGTCATTCGTTTACGTACTCGAAACCGAAAAACCGGAAAAATTTGTGTTTTATTAAACGTTAAGATTTTTGTGTTCCACTCGTTGGGTCCTCAAAAATCTTGCTCGTTCGGTCCTTATATTGATACTCGTTCGATCCAAAAAGGAAAATTACTCGTTCGGTCCAAACAGAAATAAGCTCGTTCGATCCTTTGAAGGAGTAAGCTCGTTCGATCCTTTGAAGGAGTAAGCTCGTTCGGTCCTCTTTGAATGTTGCTCGTTCGGCTCTTTAGTTCGATGGTCTCGCTAGTTCGATGGTCTCACTAAGGTTTCGGGGGGGTGGTTTTCACTAGTCTCGATAGGTCTAAGTTTTCCCCTCGTTTCGGATTTGATCAAGTTTTCCCTCGTTCGATTGTTCAAGTGTTCCCTCGTTCGAGCGTTCAAGTTTTCACTTGAGTCTTCTTCTTTTTAACAGAAATCACACACAAAACTATAAGTGAGAAAAAAAACTATAAGTTTGACACTTGGAGGTAAAAAAATAATAAAAAAAAGAAAGAAGACGGAAAAAACGTGTAATATTGTGTTACAAATCAAAAGTTGGTTCAAATCAAAACAAGACAAATATCCGAAAATGAGAATTCTCAAAAAAATGACCAACAAAACAAATCACGAATCCCACCGAGGCGAATGTACTTAAATGTCAATCCCAAAGATTTAATCATACACAAACATAAGATATACCATAAGCAAACAAAGATGAAAGAGATCAAGAGGAAGTTGGAGATTTTATTAGAGTGAAAACTAGAGATGGGGAAGATTACACACAAACACAACTATGCAAATGGTAACCAAACCCTCTCCATGTGTGGAGAGGGTTCTATTTATCCCCAATGCCAAGTTGTAGGCGAATGGGCTTTCTACTTGGGCCGAGCTTGGCATATCTTGGGCTTTGAGCCCGCAACACGGACAATATTAGATTACAAACCAAGCCCGTTGAACCCGACTAGCCTATTACAATACAAGACCTAGTTTGACTTTCTTAGACCGATAACATTCTTGTTTGGCTTAAAATAATTAAGGCTAACAACAATAAGGTCCTTGAATTATTCAAAGACTTATAACGTATACTAGACATGTTCTGTTTTCTTGAAACACATGATTATAGAGTTATTGTACTATTCAAAGATATATACGTTATAGCATGCATTTAGTTTTAAAATACTTTGTATTCAATTTGGCTTGACCTAGTTGGTGAGTATTTGATCCAAAAAGAATTAAGTTATCTAGGGAATTCTGATAGAGTCTCACAATTCCAATACTCATAGAATACCACATCATTATGGTATGTCTATTGTGTTGAAACAAACGATATTCATATTGTTTGATTAATGATAACTTTAATTGCTCTACCTCCAAAATCTATCAAGGTTAGAATTTTGCGTGTGTCATGGATACACTCAATAAAGTTTCAACCTAGAAGGTATTCAAGACATTATCTATTTATGGATTGGGATGAATCTCATTATGTCTTGATTAAAGTTCTGAAATTTGTTAATATCTTATGAAGCATATTATTAACAAGCTAGAGATGAGAACTGTAAAATGCATTTTGTTATCCCAATTAAGAACAATTTATTGTTGCTTAAATACTTAGTATTTAGAGAAGTATCTCTTCTTACAAAAGTAAGTGGGAGTATCTATAGATCTTGGGGGGAACCCCCCCAAAAAAAAAAAAAAAAATATAAAATTAAATTTATTCAAGAACAAAATACATAACCTTCTGAATTCACTTGCTGATGTCAAACTGAGGTTAAACATGAAAATGTCAAACCAAAGTATATTAGAACTCTCATTCATAAATCCGCAAGGATGCCTCATCAATAGAGTGATATAATAATATCAATGCTGAGGAATATAAGTTAGAGGGTCATTGTAAACCTGCTAACTAATACGTGATTTTATCACACTGGGATGATGATAAACTATTCTTTAGGAAGTATGAATGATAAGTATGCGTCCTTAAAAGAGAAAATTTTTTTCAATGGGTTATCCAAATTAATTGATCTTTGACCAAAAAGTAAACTTGTGAGGTTAGAATGTGTTTCTTTTGAAGAAAGGCTCATAAGGACAAAAATGTATACATATTAATGCCTGACTGATGATTAAAAAAATTTGATCTTACTCAAGCAATTGACTATGATTAAATCTTTCTTTTCTACACGCATTAATTATATAAAAATAACTAATTGTCATAAATGTTTTCTTGAATCTGAAATATGGCAAATTAAGGATCATAACTCTTTCCTTAATGATTACCTTGCGAGGACGATGTGTAATCAAAAGGGTTATGAGTCTATATTTGCAATATGACAATTAAGTTTTGTAACTCTTTTCTTTAGGATTACCTTTTGCGAGGACGGTGTGTAATCAAAAGTGGTTATGAGTTTAAAATAATCTTTATAAAGTATACAAGATAATAGAATCCAAGTGTGGATTGAATCATGCATCTAGGAGCTGAGATCTTAAGTTTAATCACAATATGGTTTCTGATTAAATGAAGATAACTCCTGAGTACACCTGACATCAAGTGGGAGCACTATGTTTTTCCTTAAAATTCATATGTTGTGTAACATATTGAAAGCATCATTCCATCAAAGCTAGATGTTAATCCTTGAGATTAGAATGAAACTTCACTTGGGATTTTAGGATAAAACAAACGACATTGGAATAAATGTTTATTAAGATAAACGTATGCGGAAATAAAGTCCAACACAATGCAATATATCATTGAAGCAAGTCTTAAATGGTATATTTCACTTGATATAATTTGTTACATGGATGGAGACCTTGTGTTTATAACTAAGGATTCATTATGTATATTATATTGTGCATGAGACTGGTTGTTACTTTTGCATGAGAGCAAGATGAGCTAACAACAACAGTATCTAATTGAGAGTATTTAGATAACAATATCTAATTGAGAGAATTTAGATGACTGTTAAATACAAATGTTTACGAATTATATAAGGCATAATGTTGTTTGTGTACAACTGATGCTAGAAAATAATCAATTCTAGTTAAAGAAGGATTTCATCATTTATGATAAATCTGCTAACTATATATGCCAAGCTACGAGCATTGTTTGCATTACCAATTAAAGAATGGAGGATACTTTACATTTTAAGAAACTGTAAAGATGACTGTCTGAGATAGGTATGTTGTTGAATTCAAATTCAAATACCCTATAAAAGGTACTATTACCTTGTCCATACTATGACTCTTGCAATAGTATGCACGTGAACAATAAGACACTCATCTTATTATTCAAATCTTTCACAATATGTGAATTTGAAACAAGTATTCGGAAAGTTTACTCAGATAACTATTTAGCTGTCTTGTAAAGAAATAGTTGAGAATGTTGGATACATTGGACTTCAACTTGCTAACTAGTATCATGCATATCTGTTTTATTAGTATTTGGATAATTAAGATTGTAAGACAATTTTTTACTTTCTGATGAATAAAGATACTTGGTATTTGTTCTTCATTCACATAATAATTGTTATCCTATATTTGCATGTTTAATCCATGAATGATTTCTTATCATTCTAAATATGTCCATTGTCGGTTAACAATACAGGAATATTGTTATGTAAGGCAAATGTGAGTGTTGGTTATATTTCGTGAATATAATAGATTTGTTCCCACCAAACTCATATGTATTCACAAGGGATGCATATTGGATACCCCAACCTTCGATCATTTACTTTTGGATCCATGTCATGAGTAAAATGTCAAAAATGGTTTATAAAAATTGTCCTTAGACTTGAGATGCAAGCAAGTTCTGCATGTGTGGATATCACTTTGTGATTATAGCCAAACGCTGTCCTGAAACATGGTAGTTATAAAAGCTATTTTTCGGAGTGTATGTGAAGCAGCATCCACAACACTTGTAGTCAATAAAGGATTTGTTCCTCCACTTGATATGTGCAGAAAGATACCATTGGGCCCTCTCCAGATTTAATCAGATAATTGTATGGCCGTACCCAAAGGGTAATGCAAGATGATTATTGATTACATTTGGTATATCTGAATTATTTTTATAACGAGAAACATAATGTTAAACTATATGGAATGACTTAGGATTCATATCCATGGTTTAACGGTATATGTAACAAAAGGATGATTATAAAGCAAGAAATTTATAACCATTAATAAGCTGAGATTGTTCTTGAAACTCTATCTCATAATATTCCTAATGTAAACATAATTGTGTGGTTTGCTAGACTTTGCCAATTATAAGTATAAGTGTTAGGTGCTACTCCAACTCCCAAGTGGGAACTGTTGGGTTATGGTAGTCGGCTAGCACGTATACGTTACGAATATGTGAGCCTATTGGGGGCACACACGTTAAGACACGAATAGTACGTTTATTAAATACTTAATATATATTTATTTATTATTAAGGATTTAATATGCTTCACGTTGATAATTTAAATATCCGTTAGTTACCTTTATATTTTATAACTAACTCAGCGAATATTTAGATATAAACCGAAGGGTGACAACCCATATAGCTTCTAGAAGGGGGTTTTGGGATCAATTTTAGAGCTAAGGGATAAGAGTTGTATTGTGATAAGGATTATGAGGATATCCTAGTTTATCTTAAACTAGGGTTTGATGGCTATATAAATACCCCTTTTCCCTCATTATATGAATCCATCCATTATAAACAAATACATACGACACCTTTTATGAAAAAACCTAAACTTATAATCTGTTCGTCTTCTTTTCTTTTTAGTCGGCTAGAATAAAAATAAAGGGAGACCAATTGATTCTCTTAGATTTTCTTTTCTGTTCTTCCATGTGATTTGACAACAGAATGAAAAAGGTTGCATGTATTATTTACGTATACATGTTTATAATTACATGCATGCAATATCTAATTGCATCTTATGATCCTTTCTTCCTTTTTTTCTTTTTACACCGATTTAACGTAACTCACTTAGAGTTTTTGGATCGGTTTAAGAACAAGAACTACAACACAAGTTTGTTTGGTAATCGTGAAGTTATGACTAGCATTGTTGCGTACTTGTTCGACGTGTTGTGTGAGCAACCGTAAAGGTGGTAATTTAATCACTCGTTTCAAAGATCAAGATATTGCGTAAGTTTATTGATTTTTATCATTAAACAAAAGGCTAGTAAATTACTTGTTTAATTTATATGTGTTAATCTATATGCTAAAACTAGATCTATTCCGCTGCGTACTCGTAAGCTAATTGGTTACCTAGATGTTAAATCCCAACAACTGGTGTGTTTATTGGGCTGTGAAGGTGAAAGGCCTAACTTAGAGGTTTTAGGAGATTTTTGGGCTGGTGAGAGATGTTTAATGGGATCATGATGAGTTGAGTTGGTATTTTCAATCACATTAGATGATTCACATAGCAATTGTAGACAAAACGATATTCAACATCTGAGTGGGTATCTATGTCAAAGGTGTCAATTACTTTCAGGTTAGAAATTGATGTATCCCTATTAAGGAAATTGTAGATAAAACGAGAGGATGAAACCTTGTCACAATGACTCTTCTTAGGTGATGCCGACTTTTGTCGTTGACTTTCAAGAATGACCTGAATATTCGAATTATTCGCCGGAGCACCACATGTTGTCGGATGTTATCAAACTCTGAACTCATTGGTGAGTCACCGCCCCTTTCAGAATACTTTCTTTTTAGAGGTGTGGCATCTCCTGCACGAGCAATATCTTTTATCCAACCGCCACCACTCCCGATTATTCGTCGTCACCTCCGTCGTTAAACAAATCCTTGTCTCTGTTATCGTAAAAGTCTTCATCATACACGTCATCCCCCTTTTGTTCCCCGACACCATCACTGTCGTCATCCCCAACCTTATTGATAGATTCATCCTCGGAGGATTCTGGTTTTTTTACTTTTCCGTAGTGAACATTTCATCACATTCACCCTATATTTCCCGAATTCTTACACAAACATGTAATATGTCAACAGTTACTGACATATTGTGTTTTATGACGTCTAAACAGTTTGTGTAAATACATACTTTCCCTGCCACTAAATTTGGATTGTTTGGGTCGCATTTTTCTGCAAAATAACCTCACCCCATGTTCCAGCAATTTTGGTAAAAGCAGCTTCATGCCATGCTTGTGGAGGGAGGCCTTTAATGGAGATCTATGTAGGTCTATTTTGAAGATGAAATCTATCATTCCAAGGTTTTAAAGCAGTTGAGAAGAGATGAGTTTGAGAGGGCTGATAGAGCATGGGTTTGGTTATTTAGTTCTAGTAGCATGTGAAGACCACCAAGATATTTTATTTTGGTGTTTGGAAAACCGATATCCTCACATACAGAGCTCAAGTTGGAAACAGAGTCTATAGTGTGAAGCTGTCCAATTAGAGAGTGTGAAAGAACATCGGTCAGATCCAGACACGAATGTATGACCACGGGTATGGGCGGGATTGGTTTTGGATTTGTTTTGTTAGTTAAGATGCTAACGTAGGATGCTCCATTGGGTTTGTTTGCAATGTAGGTATGAGATGTTGTGGTGGTGTTGGCTACCATAATAGAGTAAGCATGGTGTGTGTTTTTTGGATAGGTTCGTTGGTATCTAGCTATATTTACCTTTTGTCGTTGGGTGCCTAGAGTAATGGATTTTAAGGTGAATTCAAAATCTTTAGGGTTTTGAATGTTAATGAATCTTGCGAAGCCGAAGGCCTTTACATTGACGGTTTTTTTCTTTGCCATGTACATTTGATTATTATGTTACGGGGTTTTAGCGATGGTGGCAATAAGGTTAGTTGCTTGTTCATATTGGGCAGCTAACTATTTTTCGGCGTTCTCAAGTTGTAAAGGAGTTTTTTGTTATTTAGGTTGGTGGATGCAACGAGTTTTGAAATATTTTCAGACATGGCGGCGATGGATTCTTCAATGGATGGTGGATCGCGTTTTGGTGGCATGGTTCGAGTGAATGAAAGCACCAGTTGATATAAACTAATTCGATATGGTTGTTCTCCTTCTAAATTAACTAAAGAAAAAACTAACTAAAAGAGATACTTCCAACAATTTTCTATTCTATTCTATGAAAACAAAACAACAATTACATATGCATATGCTAAACTTAAGGAAGAAACTAGAGAACATGGGTTGAAGAAGTCACAATGTCTGTTGGACCACTTCCTTATGCATGAGACTACTATGGTGCATGGGAATATATTGAGATAATGGAGAACTATTTCTAATGACTTATTCTCTTTATTATTCAAACTTGGAACTGAATGGAGAGTAAGCCAGAACGGTTTAGTGATAAATGTAGCAAATTCGATAAATGTAGCAAATTCGAGACCGTTACGCATAACAAAGATGCACTATTTTAAAGTGATAAATGTAGCAAATTCGAGACCGTTACGCATAACGGAGGCGATAACAAACTCACACTAGGTTGAGACAAAATGTCTCTTTATGTTAATAACCGTAAAAAGATTTACAATCAATATATGCACTATATTTAAAAGGATGATTCATTGGGGAGGAAGGGGTTGTTTACTTTCCTCTCAAGCTTGTCCACTTTAATATGTTATGTGTGTTGTTAGCATCCACCACAAGAATCGTCACGCGGCGAACACTTCGGAGACAACATATTTCATCGCCGAATGTAACTCAATGATAAAAAAGTTTATTTTGTGACTTTTGACTGACACTTTTAGCGACGAATTGATGATTTGTGAGGGAATGGTGACAATTCGTCACCAAAAGATCTAATTTTAGTACTTATCGCAGAAGAATAGAGGATCCTGTTTTCTTTCTTGAACTATATATTTTTTTAACGATCATTGTTTAAGTAGCTTACCGTTCTAGAGGAAATAGGAGAGTTCTCACGCTTCTAGACGAATAATCCACCTAAGTATCTGAAAGTAAGACAGAAAACCCGTTAACTCGCCCCGGGTGTTGACCCAGGACCAAGCTCGGGCGCGAAAGTAAGTACCTTTGTAAGAGCCGAAAGGACTATGAGTAATAAATGTGTGTGTGTGTGGTAAAAACCTGTCTTACAAGTAGTAAATGCTGGGGTATTTATACTACTTGAAGTACTGTTTGGAAGTACTGTTCTTGACACCTTAGGAATGAAAGAGACGACCTATGCCTAGCCTTTGCCCTGGGGTGTCGGTAATCCTTGGAGACATCGCTCCTTAATTCCCGGGATTGCGATGTTGCATAAGTGCTTGTTATTATCCAACAGTTTGAAGAGGTGTCCTTCTTTATCGAGTCTAACGTTTTGTCTTCTTTCGGGTTGATGTAGTACGCCTGTCCGGACCCGTACGACCCGTTCGAATATGGGGCTCGTCCGGTATATACGCGGACATGTCCCCCCCAGTATGACTTTAATAGTCGCAAACTATTAGAGTGATACTTAAAAGTGCTCAGTTGAAAGGACCGGAATCATTGCTCTTGCTTTCGTCCTCTCCGTTTTCATCTCTTTCCTCTCCCCCTTTTTTTACACCTTCCTTGATGAATATGGGACAAAACCCATAATTATAGTGGGTTAAAATTCATTACTTGCTTTCATCCCTTTTCATCTGGGACGTACGCGTGGCGCACACCATGCAACGGAGGATCAAGATTGGGCCTTGCCAGCTGTGTCACATGTTGCAATGGCCCAAAGCCTATTGCTTTGCCTATAAATAGCCCACCGCTTCTTTTTACTGCGTGTAAAATCTTGAGCCGAACATCTCTTCTTCTTTTTGCTCTTCGCGTTTTCAGTTATATACTCCTTCCTTTGTATTTTTAATAATTTGTCCCCTCTGGTATCTTTGAAAATGTCCGAAGAGGATCAAACCGTGGAGGTCGTCCCGCATGTTAAGTCTGATATGCATTCCTACTCATCTACCATGACTGCCAAGGATGTAAAGGCTTTGGCCTTCAAGCATAACATTCCTCTAGACTTGCATCCGGTGGCCCTTACTACCGAATGAACTATGGATAAGTTAACGGATGACTTTATAGGGCTTTACGAACAATATTTTAAGTTTTCTGGAGTTAGGGTGCCGTTTTCCACCCTTCTTTTGGATGTGCTTGATCATTTCCGTGTGCACATCTCTCAGTTAGTACCTATAGGGTTGACTCGGCTGACCTTGTTCGAGCTATATTGTCGGAGTCTACATATCGTCCCTTCGGTGAACTTGTTCCGAGTGTTTTATTAAATCGGCAAACAAGGGGATTGGTTTACCTTTGAGAGGAGGGTTGGTCTGGGATCCGGTGGGAAGATTTTAAACGAGACCTTTTCTGGTTTGAAAGGGTGGAAGAAAAGGTTTCTCTTTCTGGATCGAAGAGCTATTCCTCAGGCTATGGCTTGGAGGCATCACGATTCCGACATACACGGTCCTCTTCCTACCGATTGCTTCCATGCTTCTGATGTTGCGACATTGACCAATCAAAGTATAGATGTTAGACCCGTACCTTTCGGATTACTTTTTCATGCCGGGTTGGCCACCACTTGGGAGTTCTTTGGATTTCTTCCAGTTTTCAAAGATACCGAGGGAAACGGTAATGACCCGTTATTATTTATTTATGGCCCCTTCCCTTTCTCTTGTTGGAGGGTATGCTTTTTCTTTTTCCTGAATCGTTTCTCATTCTTTGCAGTTGTCACGATGTCTGAGTATCTACGATTTCCCTTCCTGGATGGTGCTACTATTGAACAGGGTGATGCCCTTTCTGCTCGGGATGCTATTACCCAACGTACCACCGGCCCTTTACCTGTTAACCAATCTCTTCCGGAAAAGACTGCCAGGTTGAAGGAAGTGGAAATTTCTGATCCCAAAATTGTTGCCATCAGGGAAAGGAAAGCCCGTGCGACCGCTAAGAAGCGAGCCGAAAGAAAAAGAGCTGCTGATGGTGAAGGTGGTTCGAAGGGGAAGACGAAGAGACATAAGGTTTCTGCTGTCCGTGCTGAGGAGGAGGATTCTACTGAGGAGGCCTCTTCTGCGAGTCCTCTTCGAACCGTGGCGCCCAATCCCTCCTTCCTACTGAAAGATGTTGACGATGCTGGAACTGCCGAGTCTCGAGAAGACGAACATGTTAGCGTCCCTCGTCACAATTCTGCTAACACATCCATTCATAATTATGCTGCAGATCATGACGAGAGCTTCGACGAGTCGGGAGGACACGGATAAACGATTGAGACTCATCATGTCGATAAGACCAGACTGACTGAGACTCCCGTTCCTGCCCCGAATCCTGAGAAGACAGTTGTCCAAGACCTTGTTCCCGTGGTCCGCTCTAACCTAGCTGGTATGTTTGTATACCCTTCGATGTTTCTTTTCTTGTATATACCTTTGTATAATTTCTTAACTTGGTTTCATTTGTTAGTAGATCGCGCCGATGAAGCTGAGTCCTCCCGTCCTGGTTCTGTTTACGTTCCTAAGTAGACCATCCACCGGAGGTCTCGAGTGGACACTCCTGAGGAATGTAAGGAACTATTGACACATTTGGCCCCCTGCTGTTAGAGAGAAGATGAATGCTTATGACAATAATACCGCCATGGAAAGGGCTTGGTTTAGTATTGCCCGAGGAGCCATGGCTCAAACTGATGCTCTCCTTCGGCTTGAAGCTCTTTATGATGCACACCTGGCCCTGAAAGAAAGATGTGAAGATGTAACCAGGAAACTTGTGAACACCCAGACGGATTTTACTCATGTGTCTAATTTGTACAACACTTTGTCCAACAGATATCAGCAAGTCCGAGGAGAGAATGCCGGTTGCTAGGAGAAATTGATTAATGTTGAGTGGGATAGAGATGAGTTGAGGGCTGTTAATGCTGACCAAGCCTCTCACATTAAGGAATTGGAAGCTAAACTTGCTAGGAAAGATTCCGCTTTGGTCTTTTCCGACCGGATATCCAATGAGAGAGCTGTTGAGAATAAGAGGCTTGTGTCTAAGCTTGGGTACCTTGAAAAAGAAAAAATTGATTCCATTGAGAAGCTCCTTTCCACAGTTGTCAGGCGTCTTTTGAACAGCCATGAGTATAAGGAGAGCTTGTCTATTCCTTTTAACTTAGCCATTCAGGCCGGGTGGGCCAAAGGCTTAGTTATGAAGCGGTCTGAGGGGGACCTTATGGATGTATTGAGGGAGGTCCAAGGTTTTGATCCTCACTCAGATACAAGGATGACTGTCGAGTACGACAAGGTTTTTACAAAGACCTATCCTTACGTAGAAAAGATTTCCGGTCTTCCTCGTCGGACCGTCTAGGAGCTCCTGAAGATGTATCCTGCTCCTCCTCCCCAAGATGCCCCGACAAAAGTTAATCCATCCTCCCAAGCTCCTGATAGTTCTAAATCTGCGCCCACAAGGGGCTAATGTGTAATAGATATTTCTGTGTGGACATGTATGTAATAAGTAGATGCACTTTTGATTACTTCCGAACATTGTACTACTTTGTCAAAAGTCCGCTGTGGACTTTCTTTTGTTGTGCCTCTTTACATGCTTTTTGTTGTGCCTTGTCTTGCTGTGCTTCCCCTTATCTAGTATGTCTTATTTTCATGTGTATCTTGGCAATTTTACGGTCACTAGGATTTTATTTATGATTATAACCACTATCTGCAGGTCTATCCTGTTCGGCCAGACTAAACCTCATCGCCTGACTAGTCCCTGTGATGGTTGTTCGGATTTATTATGTCCGAAGGGGCAAGGCCCTTCAGTATGATTTGTCGTTCCCTGTGACTTAGTTGTCTGTGGGTTAACCATATCCGTGGGGGCTAGGCCCTTTAGTATGATTTATCGTTCCCTGTGACTTAGTTGTCTATGGGTTAACCATATCCGGAGGGGCTAGGCCCTTCAGTATGATTTATCGTTCCCTGTGACTTAGTTGTCTGTGGGTTAACCATATCCGGAGGGATTGGACCCTTCAGTATGATTTATTAGTCCCTGTGACTTAGTTGTCTGTGGGTTTACCATATCTGGAGGGATTGGACCCTTCAGTATGATTTATTAGTCCCTGTGACTTAGTTGTCTGTGGGTTTACCATATCCGGAGGGATTGGACCCTTCAGTATGATTTATTAGTCCCTGTGACTTAGTTGTCTGTGGGTTTACCATATCCGGAGGGATTAGACCCTTCAGTATGATTTAGTCCCTGTGACTTAGTTGTCTGTGGGTTTGCTATATCCAATGGTTATAACAATCATTCATCGGAAAATTGCTCTCCCCATTGAAATTTGGAGTACGAGCTATCACATTCATCAGTTAAATATAATGCGTAGAAATACAGAACTCATAAAATAATAAACCCTACAAATAGCATTTGCGTAAGTTGATCGCGTGCCAAGTCCGAGGGACTATCTTGTCCTCCATTGTTTGCAACTTGTAAGAGCCATTCTCGAACGCTTCTGTAACCCTGTATGGGCCTTCCCACTTGGGACCCAGCTTCCCTTGATCCTCCACTCTGCTTGCCTCATTCCTTCGATACACAAACTCTCCTAGCCTAAATCCTGCTGGGCGTACTTTCTTATTTTAGTATTGTTCCATTTTTACTTGTATCTGGCTTCCCGTATGGCAGCTGCTTCCCTTCGTTCCTGTAGTAAGTCCAGGTTCAAACGTTGCTCTTCTTTGTTGAACTCCTCCATGATCATTAATGTTCGGTAGGACGGCATGCCTATCTCTGCCGGAATAACCGCTTCACTCCCGTAGGTCAGGCTGAAGGGAGTCTCGCCATTGCTTTGCTTGATTGAAGTGCGGTGGGCCCATAATACATTCGGCAATTCGTCTACCCATCCTGCCTTTTCCCTTCCTAACCTGGTTTTGATTCTTTCCATAAGGCTTCGGTTTGCCCTTTCGACTAAACCGTTAGCCTGCGGATGAGCTACCGCTGTATTCATCTGTTGAATCTCAAACCTTGTACACCAACTTTTGAAGGGGTCGCTTACCAGTTGTGCTCCATTGTCCGTGACAATGACTCTTGGGAGACCATATCTGCATATGATGTTGTCCATCACGAAACGGATTATCTCCTTGCCAGTTATCTTGACAAGTGGCTTTGCCTCCACCCACTTGGTGAAGTAATCGATGGCCAAAATTACGCTCCTCTGGCCGGAGTTAACGGACCAAGTATGTCCATTCCCCACTGATAGAAAGGCCACGGGGCCATAATGGAAGTCATGAATGTTTTCGGAAGTCTTGGAATCGGGGAGTGAATCTGGCATGAGTCACACTTATCTACCTCTGTCTTAGCGTCTGCATGCATGGTGGGCCAATAATAACCTTGTCTCATTGCCTTCCTTACTACCGCTCTAGGACCCACATGCATTCCGCAAGATCCCATGTGAATTTCCCGAATGACATAATTTGCCTGAAGAGGTCCTACACACCGCAACATGGGGATCAAATACCCCTTTTTGAATAGGACTCCTGACTCCATTGTATATTGGCCTATCTTGGCACGTAGAGCTCGTGCCTCATTTTTATCCGATGGTACTATGCCTTCCTCCAAGTACTTGATGATGGGAGTCATCCAGTTATCCCCCTCCTCCTCTACTATAGTCTGTACTTCTTGGACCTCCGTTGACCGTTCACTCAGGACCTCGACCAATATCTCTTTGGTAAGGTGGTGGAACGGCACGGTAGCTAGTTTGCTCAATACGTCAGCCTTCTGATTATTTCCTCTTGGTATGTTTTCAATGGAGAAGGTCTTAAATTCGGAGATGTACTTTCTAGCTTTGGCTAGGTATTTGATCATTGAGCCTTTGCTAGCTTCATACGTTCCATTAACCTGGCTGGCCACAAGCTTGGAATCTACCTTAACCTCTATCCATAGGACATTCATCATTCGCGCTATACGTAGCCCTGCTAGGAGAGCCTCATATTCTGCCTCGTTATTAGTGCTGGCAAATGTTAACCGGAGGGCATAAGCATATTCCACTCCACTGGGTCCAGTTAAAATAAGACCGGCTCCTGAGCCTTTTGAACTGGCCGCCCCATCAGTGTAAAGGGTCCATGCCTCTGTGTCGTCTATCCCCGGAGAGACCTCCGGCCTCCGAAAATATTCATCTTCCCTTTAGAAAGAAAATCTGCTAGGACTTGACCCTTTACTGCATTCCGCGGTATGAAGGAGATTTTGTATGTTCCTATCTCTACTGCATATTTTGCTAGCTTCCCCGAACAAGCTTTTGTCCTACGAGTATGTTTTTGATTGGCTTGTCCCGAGATGACCTTTACCGGAAGAAGCTTGAAATATCTACTTAGCCTACTTGTCATGTTACTCAATGAAAGAGGCTAGATTTTTCCAACGGGGAGTAGTTCCTCTCTCCTACCTCGTATAGTGGATCTGCTCACTATACTATAATCGACACTTTCCTTCAATTCCGTCTGTCAATAGTACTTCTACGGAACCGCCTACTCCTTAATAACCGCTAGGTATGCATACAACGTCTCTTCCGAGAAAGGTGGTGTCAGCGATGGAAGTGACATGATTAGTCTCTTCATCTGCTGAAAAGCCTCCTTCGCCTCCGGGGTCTATCAGTATTCGTGCTTGTTCTCCCTTTGAATTTTAAATTTAGAGTGTGTTGAAGAAAGGAGGGGCCCCCTTTCTGCTGAATTGAGCTAGTAAACGATTAAAGAAGCTAGTTTCCCCGCCGAGGCTTTGCATCTCTTTCAATGTTTTAGGAGATTTAAGATCTGATATAACTCTCATCTTTTTAGGATTTGCCCGGATTCCCTCCGAAGTGACCATGTACCCCAAAAATTTGCCTTCCTCTACTCCGAACGAACATTTTTTGGGATTTAGCTTCATGTTTATTGTCTTCAAGCTTTCAAACGTCTCTGCTATATCAGCCAAGAGACTTGTCTCTTCTTTACTTTTGATTACCATATCATCTACGTATGCCTCAATGTTTCTTCCTATCTGGTTTTGGAAGGTCGAGTCTACCAGTCTTTGATAGGTGGCCCCTGCGTTCTTTAAACCGAACGGCATCTTCGTATAACAATACGTTCCTTGTTCCGTGTAGAAGGCTGTCTTTTCTTCGTCCTCTTTTGCCATTTGGATTTGATGATACCCTTTGTAGGCATCCAAGAAACACTTGTACTTGAAACCCATAACCTCTCAAACTTTGCAGACTATTTGGTAAAGGATAATAATCCGTTGGGTAGGCAGAGTTCATGGTTCTTGAAATCGATCCACATTCTCCAGGATCCCCGTCACACTTCTTAACTAAGACTGGTTAGAGATATTCGTGGAGTAATTTGACCGACGGACTATTCCTGCTTTGATCATTCGGTTACTTCCTTATAACTCCCTGCTTTTTTCTAGGGAGAAGGTTCTTCTTTTTTGACATACTGGATCGAGGGAAGGATTTACATTGAGAGCATGCTCTATGACCTTTCGAGGGACTCCAGTCATGTCGGCAGGTTCCCAAGCGAACACCTCCATGTTGCCTTTTAGAAGCATTTTCAGTTGCTCCTTACAGTCCTTAGAGAGTCTTCCTCCAATGGTGACCATCTAGTCTGGAAAGCTGAGGTTTGACAATTATCTGCTCGTAACATCCACAGCCCTCTTCCTCTTGGGGCGTTTCTTCTCCTTATCATCTGTTTCTCTTACTCTGATTGGCATTCAACATTAGAATGTTCGAGCGATCAAAGTAGCTATTCCTATTGGAGTTGGGAAATTATGATCATTGAATGAATATTTAACGGGAATTGCATGCAGTATCATTCAGGGCCTGGTCTCCCACGTAATTACATTGTAAGGGAGATGGTGCACGATGTTTAGGAATGTCATGATGACCCTCCGATCAAACCCTTCATTCCCGAAGCGTACTTCCAGGTTAATTTTTCCCAAGGGTTTCGCTACCTTCCCTGCGAAACCTACCAAATCCGTTCTAGTTTCCCTGAGTCTGGCCCTCACTTTCTCCGGAAGTTTCTCAAAGCAATGTTCAAACATGACCTCCACCGATGATCCTTCGTCCACATAGACCCGTCTTACAAGATATCCTCCACCTATGCTTTCTCTTATCATGGCTCGTTTGATCGCATCATCTTCATCAATTGGTGGGAAAGAGATAGGGGGTGTATATCCAAGAGCTCCGGCTATTCGCGTATCCTTTCTTTCTTCTTCTTTTTAGAAATGATTGTTTACCAAGGTTAATTCACCTTCCGGTACTAGAGGGTTTTGTTTTGTCTCCCTTTCCCACCCTACCGCCTCAGGTCTTTCATCAAGTGATTTCTCTATTCCGCCCTTCCGCGAATCTAAGGCGATTGTCTAGTTGCTTTCTTAATTAGGATACAGTCATTTGTGTGATGACCCTTGTCTGGTGATAATCACTATTTGCTCCGGTCGCCCAGTACCTTAACGATTAGCCACAGGGCTTGTGGGTAAATGCAGTTACGTGTTTTTCGTTGCCTAGTATGTCCTTAGGGCACTTCGTCAAGGTATCTAATGAAAGTACCGTACGGCTCTGTTTTGTTTTGCTCCTTTGGGGTATGGAGCTCGTAATCTCTGTGTCATCCTTTACTGAAGTTGTCTCGACCTTGTAAGAATTTCTATATTTCCGTCCTTTTGTCGAAATCTTTTCCTTGGCTGTTCCGACCGTCTTGGTCGTCTCTTCTAGAAGCTTTAAAAGTCAGTCGTTGGTGGACGTCTCGTGATCCTGCCGGAAAAGACAATTGACGATGGATGTCTCGTGATTCTCCTGGCGGTAATTCCACAAGGGCGTACGCCTCCTCGTCCCTTACGAACTCATCTAAACATTTCATTCAATTCATTGACCATCCTTGGGCACTTACTAGCAAAAATGCTTGGTCTAATTTCCGGGGACTTAACAGAGTCCATGAATGATAGAAATCTCAATAACTTCTTGGAGCTAAAACCAATGATGAATTATTCTCCACAGTCCATCTTTCCTTGAATGCCGTTAGGGTTTCATTGGCTTTCCTCACTATCTTGGTGATTTCGTGAGGTTCTTTATAACACGCTTTCCTGGTTGAATATCTAGTGGTGAAAGCCTCTCTCAATTTCCACCATTCATCTATGTTATTAGGGGAAAGGCTCTCGAACCATCCCCTGGCTGATCCGTTCAATGTTTGCTGAAACATTCGGCACCATACCGGCATGGGCCATTCTCCCGAGTCCGCTACCCCCACAAAACGATTCAAATGGTCCCCTGGCCATCAGTGGCACTCCGTGGTAACAATGCGAATGTGGTTGGCATGCATATTCTGACCAAAAACTCGATTATTCTTCGCGTAAAGGGCGTCCTTAATGTTTCTTTGAAAGGCTAACTTAGATCTTCATCATCAATCTCCTTTCCCTTCACAATGCGATCTTCCTTGGGGTCTTGGTCTTCTATCTCGAAGTTCAGCCGTATCGGGTTAGCTTTGTTTCGCTTGTTAGTGTTACTTTGATTATAGACTTCATGGCGGATATGTGCCCTTCGATTTGTTCTTTTGTTAGAGGGGGAGTAACTTCTCGGTCGTCTTGACCCTTCGGAGCTCCACCTCTAGCGGGACTAGTCATTCTTGGTAGATAAGATCAGATAGTCCCACGGACAGCGCCAATTTGTTTAAGTAATTTACCCATCTAGAGGAAATAGGAGAGTTCCCACGCTTCTAGACGAATAATCCACCTAAGTATCTGAAAGTAAGACAGAAAACCCGTTAGCTCGCCCCGGGTGTTGACCCAGGACCAAGCTCGGGCGCGAAAGTAAGTACCTTTGTAAGAGCCGAAAGGACTATGAGTAGTAAATGTGTGTGTGTGTGGTAAAAACCTGCCTTTCAAGTAGTAAATGCTGGGGTATTTATACTACTTGAAGTACTGTTTGGAAGTACTGTTCTTGGCACCTTGGGAATGAAAGAAGACACCTAATGCCTCCGCTTTTGCCCTGGGTGTCCAGTGAACCCATGGAGAATCCGCTCTAATTCCCGGTTAGCGATGTTGCATAAGTGCTCGAGTTATTGGTCCTAACAGTTTGAAGAGGGTCCTACTTTATCGATCTAAAAAAGACGTTTTGGTTCTTCTTTCGGTTCTGTAGTAATACGCCACACCTAACCGGTTCAACCGCGTTAAGAACCGTATTCGGATATGAAGGACTCGTACGAGTATATCCGCGGACAATTACAAAGAAATGGACCACGCCATACAAAGAAAGACATTATATAAAGAGTAAATTACATGGATAGTCCTTTGGTTTGTCCAAAATTGCATCTGTCGTCCCTAAAACTTTCGAGTTGCATAGACCGTCCCTATCTTTGCAAAGAATCACGCCTATAGTCCTTGGTCTTAACTTCCGTTAAATTACCACATGTGCCAAGCACATGAGGGTAAAATTGTCATTTTATTTCCCTTTTCTCTAATTTGTCTTTTTTGGTTGATCTGTACAAAATAAAACCAAGATACAAAACATAAACTCCATCAAAATCAAGACCTAATCGTTATTTAGAACCAATTCACGATGAAGAGTTTAGAGACATAAATGGTATTGTGTGGCACTATGGTTGTATCATTTTTGTAGGTATTACTGTTGGTTGTGGAGAGCCTAGAACATGGTGAAAATAATCAACAACCTAGCTAATTATCAAAGATGGTTACCGGATATCATTTGAATTTGTGTAATCACTTTTCAAAGAATATTATTTGACCCTATGTTTGGGTAACACGAATACCTCCTTGGGATAAAACCAAGTGCAGTTCTTGTTTTAGGCATAAATCAAGAACTCTTTCATTTCTAAGTGTTTAGGTTTTTTGTTGGTGTGTGTTTCATGCAAAAATGTCCATCTCTATTTATAAGGATGCAAACTCTTAATCAAAAGAGTTTTAACTCCTAGTCAAAAAGAGTTATGAACATTAATTGGCTAGTTAATCTCATAACCTCCTTCATAAATTCAGTTGTTACATGACCATAATTATGGTCATTAAGTCAAACTTGAAACAGCTCATTTAATAGGTATAGTTACAAACATTAAATGTTGAAACCGCCCATTTAATAGACATTAAGCTAACCACTAAAGGAGTCAGGGAAAATCAGTGACTTAATGGGTGTACACTCCGTACCTCCAAATCCATTTCCAAGTATGATCCATTCCCACAATTGCACTAAATTTCCAACAATTCTCTCTAATTTAGTACAATTCCTTTGCATGAAAATTAAACATCAAACAAAACAAGTGCATAAATGAAAATGTCCTGAGGATTGAATTTCCATCTTAGTAAATTACACGTTCAAATATTTGAGAATTAGGGTGTTTTAAGAATTGAACCCTTCAACCCATTTGAATACCTGAAGATAAAATACACACAAGTTTTCAAACACTTAAGAAACTCCTAACACTATACAAGCCATGTGTCCATATCTAATTCATAAATGTTGTAAGAGCCAAAGTCCATGCTCCTTGAAGTGACAAAACCTCAACATTTACATAGGCGGTTCCTCTTTATTCATGCTTCTGCTAAGCATTTTTTTCAAAGAAATTAACCATTGAGAAGTAAAGACTTCATCCTCCTTTTTAGCAGGTTCCAAGCACATCCTTAGGATGATACGTAAATACATGTGCTTTAGAATACTGAACGTTTAGCATTTCACATTAAACTCAGCTACCAAATTTCCTTAATAGGGAGTTGGGTATCTTAGAATTCAGCGACTAGGTTGGACTTTAAACACATCCCTTCAGCAGACATTATAACCAGGTCTCTAGCCAGTCCATTTGTCAAGTGATCAGATAAGTTTTGTTAAGACCTCACAAGCTCTATAGATACCACCCATTCATGATAACTTCACGAATCATGGTATACCTGACACCTAAGTGTCTAGACTTCCCATTGTACATTTGGCTATATGCCTTTGCCAATGTAGCGAGACTATCACAACGGGTAGAAATAGGTGTTATAGGTTTGGACCACAATGGAATCTCAAGGAGCAAGTTTTTCAACATTCGGCTTCCTTACCAGCAGCTGATAAAGCCATAAATTCATATTCCATTGTTGAACCAGTGATGCCCACTTGTTTCTTCTGGCAGCCAAGAATTGCCACACCCCCAAGCAGGAATACCTAGCCACTGCGTACGTCTAACTTGTCAAATCAATCATTTGTTGCTCAGTAATACAGCTTTAGTCATTAGTCATATTCATAAACATAAAATTAAAGGATAAACAAATATATGTCAATCCTATAGTCAATATGTTTTCTTCAAGTACTATTCAGTACGCTTTGAATATGCTTGCAGTGCTGAGTACCACAGACAGGATTTACTAGTATATCTATCATTTTCACGCAATAAACACAATGCCCTGTCCAGGCATTTATACCAAAGTCAAGTAACCTGGGAGCATACAAATACATTAAAGCACTTAATCACTCTCAGACATACCAAGTTGCAGACTTAAACATGCCATGACCATTATTGGCCTCATTTTTTCTCACTTGTAATCCATCGGAGTTAACTAACGGAGTAGCAATCAAAGCACATTGAACTTCTTCTTTATTAGTACCAACTTGCAATATAATGAACTCGGATGAAAGTAATATTCCATTACTTTCAAATGTTTTTAATCTTATACCCGAGATAACACCCCTCCCCATCCTTCATAGAGACTCTGATGACAAAATTCCTATTGTCAAGGGTCAACCTGAACTTGATTAGCGTTGCCATAAAATATTAACATAATCATCACCCTAAAGGCAATGACGACCCCCTTTACCAATGCCGTTAAATTTCTATATACCCACATCTATGTCAGGCTTCAACAACTGGGTTAAGTAAATAACCATATAGACAAAATACCTACTCTCAACTCACACTACATTGACTTGCCAGTACTCTCTAAGGTCCATCTTTCAGTCCCTCATAATAGGTAGACTCTCTAACATCGGTCTTTACACACCTTTCGTTTCTATGCCCGAGCGCGAACATGATGAACGCCCTGAAGAGTATTTGAGATTACAACATAAGACCTACGAAACCTAGCATGACAAACCTACCACACTTCATACATTAAGAAGTTCTTCACATCATTGAGCGATGAATATCAGATGTGAATTAATGTCATTGCAATCAGCAGTCTTATGGTACTGATACGTGCCACTGGAGCATAAGTATCAAAATAGTCTATCCTTGACTTTTGTCTAAAGCCCTGAATGACTAGTCTAGCCTTGAACTTTTCAATAGTTCCATCTACCTTCAGTTGTCTTTTAACCACCCCATTTTTAAGTTAAGGGTTTTTCATGCCCATTTTGCTATAAATACTCATGGTATTCCTTACATTTTCATCTAATTTGGCGACAATTTTGGGAGAGAAACTGAATTCCATGGTCGGTTATATGAATGCACCTAGTAAGATTCACTTTTATTAAAGATTTACAGGATTTTGATAAGATTTCTAATCCACTATCAGTCATAGCAGAGCACTTGGAAAGACTTATAACAGAATAAAGACAACTAAAGACCGAAGTATTCCTACGTTGGTGATATGAGTAGCAGAAAAAAGAAGAGGAGAGTTTATTTAGAGCCATAATAAGCAAAATAGTTAATATAATCTCAGATTTCATAGCAGTTTTGTAAGAAAATGGAGACAATATTTGGTATATAGTATATAGTGAGAAAGGTTGCTTCAGTGACCGTAACAATAATCATAACCCCGACCAGCAGTATGACCTCCCCCCCCCCCCCCCCCCCCCACAATACCCCGGGGGGGGGGGGGGGGGGGGGGGGGGGGGGTCACCCCCAAAAAATAATAAGGGGGTTTTAAATTGGGGGGGGGGGGGGGAAAAAATTTGGAGTTTAATATGTGTAGGTAAGAATCCCTTTAATTTGTTTCTTATTTTTAATAGATATGTAAACATAAAGTAGGTTATGAGTAAAACAGATTGTTTTTGCAAAATACAGATGAGCCATGTCAACTCCTTAAATGCATTTCTAAACGTGTGCAAACAAGGAGCATTAAGGCTGCACCTAGAACAAGGAAAATCCTCAGGAAAAATTATAATTCCCCAGATCAAATTGAGATGAGTCCTGGGTCAAGTTGCAGTTTATGTCAAGCCGAGGAAAGTCAACTGGGATTATATTCATATACTGGGAAAGGATCAAACCCCACAATATGCTACGCGAAATGAAGTAGTTCATGTATGGTGTACACTTTTGAGTTACCAAAGTATATTATTTTGTTATTGATGACATCAAATAACGTCTATTTATAGCATCATTTAATCCCATTTATTAACCCATTTGTTTGTATAGTAATGTGCAAATAATTGTTACTTAATCGTTTATATTTGAGAATTGCAGTAATTATGGAGTACTTGGTGAATATTAGCAAAAGGCGCGTATTCTGGAGCTTAAATGAAGATATTTTGAAGATTACTATTCTAAAGACCAATACGCCGTATCCATCAAGGAAGATACGGCGTATCCGTGCCTGCACTCACCAAAGACCACAAAGGAATAAAGCTCAATACGCCGTATCCAGAAGACCAATACGTTGTATTGGAAATATGGAATGAATATAATATTCTGGAAGATATCAAGCGTAGTCCCTACTCTAAGAAATCCCTAATACGTCGTATCCAATCCTTGGATACGTCGTATCGAACCGACTTCCAAACAATATGAATAAAAAACTCAAAAACGGGTTTTAAGTGTGCTAAATCATATCCTCAATACCTAAACCACAAAAGTTGATTTTCAGAGGAGAAAAAGAGCAGAATAGAGTCGAGCAAACGTTAATCAATTCACCATAGAAGAACAAACGGTAATTTCTATACTTATAGTAATCTTCATTTTTAGTATCAGATCGAAAACCTCGGTTAGTTGACCTTGGCTAAATAATTGCTTTTTTGTAATTATTATGACGTTTGAATGCAATACCCATCGGTATTAGCCATTTTGGTATTTGTTTTATCTCGATTTCTTGATTTATCTTGAATGCTTGTTTATGTTATATCACTTTATACTTTTTATGCTTTGTAGCGACCTAATCATTCAACTGTGACCTATGATAAACGGGACGTGCAAGTAAATCTAGAGTCTGGGATAGCTCTCCATATATAATTTATACATCTATAAATCATAGGCTACACAGAATATTTCCTTCTGAATCTGAGTCTTGAGATACGCTTCGCCTTAACTAGTTAATTGATATGCAAAAGGTATTATTGATCGTGTTGACTATAAGGTATACCTAGATAATTCCAAACAAATACCTTTCTGATTCCATGTATAGTTGGATCAAATGACAACAAGTGTATAAATCTTCCATTAATCGGTAAGTGGTAAAGTCTGCCATTAGCTAGATTTAACAAGATCACCATTGCTTTAAATTCCCCCCCTAAGATAATTATAATCAGCAAATAATAAGCATTCTTATGCGATAGCCTTTTAAATTGGACAGAATTTAATGTGACAAGGCTCTTGATGATTAACTCCTAATTCATAAAAAATGTCTATAAACCTGCCTCAAGATAAGAAATCAATTGCACTAACTAAACAAAGCAACTTTTCTAATCAGGATTAATAATGGATTAAATACGTTTTCTTAATATTTTGGCTCGACCAGCACTTTTATCTTTGTTTATTTTGCATGAGTGGGTTAAAGTGTCTTTGAATTGATTGTGTCACCAACCAAACGTGCATTCTCTCAGGCCTGAAAAATCCCCATTCCCGTTAGAATAGATTTAGACAGACATAGGTTTAGAATAGGAGAGAATTAAAATAGCAACGCTAACCAAGATATTACAACAATTGATAGATTTAACCTCGCTTCAAGTGTTCGACACCCTACTTACCACGAAACTACTACCGATCGGGTACACTGCCCGTTAAAGTGTTGTTTTTGGTTTAGTCGGCAAAATATAAATTTAAAACTTGAAACAATAAAATATACACCACACAACGACACATCAATTTTTTGGCGCCACTGCCGGGGAGTGAAAATTAATCTTGATTTTTATTTGATATTTTGGTTTTTAACATTAGATTAGATCTAACCATTAGGATTAGTGTAATTTAGATTAGTGTATATTTTTGTATATTATGTATATTTTGTATATTTGTCTTTAATTGTTTGCTTGTATGTATTTATTTTTTGCGCATTTAATCATTTTACTAAAACACTATTTTTGTGATAGTTAAAACGCCATATCCACTTCCTCAGATCGTGCCTATCCAACATTCCTGTCCAATACAATGTAATCATCGATTAAACAAATTAATACGACGTATCCCACTTCCAATGGATACGGCTTTCAATGCATCTGAACAGAAACTGATGCTAATTGATTTTCGTGCCAAACATTTTTTCTATCTTTCTTCGGAATCAAATACCTAACTGATTGTTTTATCCAATGTTACAAGGTCGTGCATGACAAGGAGTTCTACGAGTGAACTATTCACACCTTACAAAGAACCTGAACGAGAATTTCGATCATCTAGGAGACACTTCAAAGTCTCTAAGTCCTTTTGACGAATTAAGATCTCCTGTAGTATATTGGAAAACACAATACAAGCTAAATGATGGTTTGGCAAATTTCTAGAGAAGAAAGTGACTAGTCTATTGAGAGAAAACACCTACAAGTGTGTGTAATACAAATGAACAACCTCCCCTTCCATGGCTAGAAAAGGGGTATAAATACATGTGTTTTGGATGCCCCTAATGGCTATGGTAAAGGGCTAAACAAGTGGGTAAAAGACCCACCCAACACCATAATTTTACGGTAACTAAACGATTAATACTACGACTACGCGCTAACCTAAGCGAAGATATAACATCGGGGAGACCGAGTCTTTTACATGATTTTCATAAATCCGAACAACTCCCCTAAGGGTAGGTAACCCCAGAAAATACAATTGAATCTAGCATATACTTGAGTTATCATTTATTCTGGCTTGTAGTCTTTTGATTCTTCAACATTTGTCTTTGTACATCAAGTAGATGATCGTTGAGCTTGTTACTTGACTTGTATGATCTTTGAGCTTTCTTTGTCGATCATCCGCAACCGTAAAATCACTTAATCAATCTTGATTGATGTATTGCCTCCAGGCGAGGTTGTGACCTTCAGAACCTGGCATGGCACACTAAATACCTTCTGGACCATGATAGCAAGCATCAGAGTGATTACTTCGACGCTGTGGCCAAGACATTCAGCTAATCTGATGTCTTCATGATTAGAAATAATAGTGTGAGCATGGGGTTGTTGAAGTGACATGTCTCTGTCCAACAGCTGCTAATGCTACCGTCAGGGATTCCTGCAAGATATACGTTTAGTAAATAAACCCAAACGAAAAGTTCTAAGTTCACTTTGTTACTAAGAGTTGCCAGACCACGGTATCCTCGTTAATCAGTAACAATACTGCTGTGATCAGGGTATGACTTTTTACGACAGAATCACCTTGAAAATGGTTTCGCAGCTGCGCTAGCCGTTCTCAAACCGGAGCGTCTCAAAGTAGACAAAGCACGAAATGAGTGAACCAGTAGATTAAAACCCACTGATTAAACGAGAGATTGATTTGAAAATCAGTCACGTGTCACTCAGAAAAGAGTTTTTGTAACACAAACGAAGTTTTATAACAAAAAATCAATTTCATCAAAACACTTATGTTTTGACAAAATATACACAGTCCAATGTGCTTGGAACAGAAAATAGTTGTTGAGCACATCGAAAGGTTTTTCAAAAGCTACTCGTCAATTCATATACTGGAACAAGTTTGATTCAAAAAGAAATTCGCAACCATCGTTTCTTCCATTATCACAAGCTTGATCCTCAAGAGGATTCTCACATTCACCATTATCAATAGCTTGATTTGATGTTAGGCTCTAAAGGATTTCCATCTATCATTGTGAGTACTTCCGTATCAATCGATGTTCAGGCAATACCACTAGGAAAATGCGTAGCCCCTTAAGAGAGTCTATACTTGTTCTCTACATTGTGTGAAGAGCAATCATATGTTCTGTATAGTGTCCCTAACAAGATATTATGATGATCTCGTGGCTCTAGACTTAAAGTCCCATTTTTTTTTGGTTATTTAGTAGTCGGGAGCTGAGCAGACAGCCACCACTTTCAATATCAACAACTCGGAGTGAGAGAGACGATAGAAAGTATTGGATCATCCGTGAGAAAGAAAAACAAGAACAAGAATACCGATCTTTAAAGTGCTAGGGAAGTTTGTGCAGCTATCACTGGGTCCCTTATACTTTCTTCATTGTCAGCAATCAACCATGTGGATTCTGACAGCATATTATGACCCATTTCTGCCTAATGTTAAAGTAGGGCTGCTTTCGATTTCACCCTTATCTTAATTTCTTTTCATTTTTCAACTCCATTCCAGTGCTTATGAGACTTCATTACAGTACCTTATTGTATGTTCCAGTACAAGCTCCATCTCATCCGCACAATTCCCTTATTTCCACATAGTCCCTTATTGTAATCATACCTAAGGACTTCTACACTAACAAGGATTGTCCCTGGGTAGATCCATCCATCACTGGCGGGATCTGTGGATTGATTACCTAACCTTACCATCTTATAACTCTAATAAATGTAATTACGGGTCAGCTTTGTATTTCCACAATTTGCCATCAATACACCATTCGCACCCCCCCCAATCAATATGTGTATCGATATTCGAAAAGGTTTAGCACATATGGGAGAGGCTACATCTTGATCCAAAAGATCACATTTTTTATCAATTTCATATTTTTTTTTATTGTTTTTTTTAAATCACATTTTCTCCCCTGATCAAAAATTTCAAACCCGTTGAGATTTTAGGTCTCAATTGATTTAAGTTAGGAAAATTTAGGATAAACTGTGTCTGATTTATACAAGCCTATGATGGAACATATTATAACTGATTATATGGATACAAAATACATTGTAATCACTACTTTATTATGTACATATTACGACAACATATGTAATAATAATACCATAAGAGATGGACCTTGATTGCAGAGATGATGTGATCATTCATTGTGAGTACTTTCGTATCACTCGGATGTTCTGGCAATACCACGAGGATAATGCGTAGGACTCTTAAGATCTTACTTATTATCACAGTATGTGATGAGCAAGCATAGTTTGTATTCGTGTCCTAACAAGATTTATGGATGATCTCATGGCTCTAGACACTATAGTGCACTTTTGGTTTTTAGTAGTCGGAGGCTGGAGCAGACTGCCAGCTTTTCAATATCGTCTAACTCGGAGTGAGAGAGACGATAGAAATGTATTGATCTCCTTGAGAAATGAAACAAGAATCCTTTGAGGGATCTTGAGTGGCTAGGGAGGGTTGTGCAGCGTATCACTGGGTCTATGATACTTGTCTTCAATGTCAGCAATCAACCATGTGATTCTAACAGTATATGTAGTGACCCGGTTTCTACCTAATGTTTAAGGAGGGCTGCTTTCTTTTCACCCTTTATCTTAACATTTCTTTTTCATTCTTCAACCCCTTCTTTCAATGTTTAACGATATTCATTATAGTACCTTGTAGGGTCTGTTCCCGTAATAGTCCATCTCAGCCGCAACTATTCTCTTATTTCTCACATTACTCCTTTTGTAATCATTACCTAAGGACTCTACACTAACTAGTGGATTGTCCCTGGGTAGATCCCTCCGGCTCTGGCGGGATCATAGGAACATGTACCTAACCATACCATCCTTATAACTTTGATAAAGTAAATACAGGGTCGGTCTTTTGGTACTGTTCTCTTCGCCATAAAACCATTTGAAAATCAATCAAGTACGGGGGATGTAAAACATCAAGCGTAGTACCTTGATTGTTTTGATTCTTGAAACTAGCTCCCCTCAAATGTGCGTCGATATTCAAAAATTGTTGGCTCATAGAGGGAAGGGAGTGCCTGCTTGAGTCTTAATAGATCATATTTTTATCAGATTTAATATTTAAATCATATTCTCTCCCCTGATCAAAAATTTCAAACCCTTTGAGATTTAGGATCTCAATTGATTTAAATATGTTAGAAAATTTAGGAGAAAATGTGGTCTGATTAAATACAAGCCGTTATTGGAACCTATATATGCTCCCCATCAATTAATGAGAGATTATGTTAGTGTCAGTTATGATGAGTTTATAAATGATTTGGAGTTTAACGAGAAACTCATGAAAAATTCATAAACTGACACATAATACTGATTACCACACTACTTATTGATGTACAAGATTATGTATGAGACAGGACCTGAAATGTTCAAACCAAAAGTGACACGGTCATTATGTCCATGTTAGAAATCTGTAGTCTGTCTCGATACTCTCCAGATGGAAGTTGTCATGGCTTCCCCCGAACCAACAATCCTTTCTTGAGTAGATTCAAATCTTTCTTGCATGCCGCACTGAGAAGACTTTATGTATAGAGACCAAATATCCAAAGTACATAAAGATTTCGAAACCGTAACACCAAAGTCAATTAAGTCCCCGATGAGCGTATTTCTCCTCACAATATAGTGATGATATAAATTGAAACACCAAGGTTAGCTAAGTCTCAGATATGACAATTATTCCCCCTAAATAGCCGAAATGATAATACCTAAGTCAACTAAGTCTCGGATGTAACCATTTCTTCCTACAGTATAATGACTATCTAAATGTATCATCATACCTATGTGTACCTCTTTTATCAAATATTTATACTTTTTTAATAATATGCTTAGAGGTTGACCGTTTAAGGGAGCATTACTTGAATCAGAAACACTTCAAGGCTTTTAAAACTATGTGATTATATCCAAACATTCTTAGGACTTTTAACAAACTATGAGGTGTTGGCAAAATTGGTCGTATGTAGTTTAAAGACTAAATTCACTAAGTCTCAAGTTGCAAATAAGTTCACAAAGTTTTAAACAAATGACATCTAAAGCCCTTGTAGTTAATATAAATTAACTCCCCTAGAAAATGTGATCCGTCATTATCAAAAACTTTATCCGTGTATACCTTAACTTATTTTGAAAGACTATTTTAAAAGATTATTTGATGACACGTTCTCCCCCTCAAATAATGACCCGTTTTCTATTTAAAGAGTTGTAGTCATAGTTTGAGTGTCAAATTTTGAGAAATTCAAGTCCGATGAATTTTCAAACAACACTTTTCCACCGTGAGTAACACAAATAATTTTCTGGAGAATCATAGACAAAAAATCATTTGGTTAAAAAGAAGACTTCTCTTCTTTATCAAGAAATAATACACCGAAGCGTACATTAAGTCGGAGTTGCATGGATATCAAGTAACCCATGCCTAGGAGAAATTAATCACTCGTTGTTAGGAACAGCCGTCTTTTTGGCGACATGCTTTCCTCATTGTGAAAAACGGGTTGCAGTCTGAAATAACTGCAAGCCATAAAGACATGTTTTGAAAAGTTTGAACTTCCGTTCAAGCTTCATTTAAAGA
>BQNB010009929.1:0-85412 GCA_026074375.1 Tanacetum coccineum
TTTTTAAAGTGTGATTCAACATTCAGAACCAAATATCTAAATCTAAATATGCTTTATGAACATATTAGCAGAACTGGACCAATATATATTGTTAAATATATGAATATGATGTCTGCATCATTATAAGATGTCTACATTATTTCCCATAATTCAATCTTTCAACATGATAAGATTTTTGAATCAAACTGGCGATAAAATTACTTTATGGAAAGAACAAACCTGTAGTATATACTCTTTCAGGGAAAGTAACTTGAGCATCACTGCTTTTAGAATCCATAAACGCCATTGTAGTACCAAATCTCTTATCTACATGTTAATAATTTAAAGAGAGCACCATAACATGATATAAAGATATATCTCACCTTCCATGGTGGTTGTTAATTATAGAGTATATAGTGGTCTTCGTTCCAGATAAGCCACACAATCTACAACTGAGAATCAAAACCAAAACAAAAAACTGAGAAAATGTTTTTACAGGATACATGATCATTAGGATTTTTCTAAAAAATGAGGCGTGTGATACAGGATTATTAGGGTTTTGATAAAAAAATGAGGCGTATGTATTTGATAAAAAGTCACGTATGTATTAGGGTTTTAATCTTGTGTCCATGTCATTGTTGTGTGTCCATGTCATCATTGAGGTGGTGTACAGTCACTAAATCGTATTTATCCAGTCATAATTAGCCCCACATACAAGTTATAAATATATAAAAAGATTAATAAAATTTTATCCTAATACTGAAAAACACTTTTTATGTTTGAAATAATTTTTTGGGGTAAATATATTTGTGTATATATATATATATATCTTAAATAAATTGTGTAATTCGGGTAAACCCGAAAACCGAACCGAACTAAAATTCAACCGAACCGAAAACCAAATTTGAATTCGGTTTGGGTCAGTATATAGGTTGACTTTAAAAAAACTTTTAACCGAACTAACCGAACCTAACAAACCGATAACCGAACCGATCAACACCCCTAAAAGCAATACCAATATCTAAAGTTCAAATGACCCATTAGCCCAAACCCTCTAAGCAACTCCCACATTCCAACACTTTTCAGAATTATCAGCAGCAGCACACTTGTTTCAGAAACCCTAAAGAAATTTGAAAATGTCAGACAACATCCCCTTTGATGTCCAAATGGAAATCATCAAAAAAGTTTCTGATGTCAAGTCTTTGATTCGATTCAGGTCCGTTTCGAAACAATGGATGTCTTTCATCGACAGCCCTGAGTTTATCGCTTGTTTTGGAGTTCGACACACTCAGCCGCAAAGTTTGCTTTTAAGGTACAAAGATAACGTAGATGAGGTAAAATATGTTTCTTTTGTAGATGGTGAAAATCAATATCAACAAGACTTTGGTCCAAATGTTCCTTTGTTCGTTAAACAGCTCTACAATTCAAAAGTAATTGGAAGCTCTTATGGCTTGTGGTGTTTGCACGGTTTCAATAGCTCGGGGGCCGAAGAGATGCTTGTTATTTGGATCCCTTCGATTAGGATATCCGTTGGTATTGTTGTGCCTTTTGTTAGCTCCTTTTGTAAAATGACTAATTTTGGTTTTGGGGTTTGTCCTTCAACTTATGATCCAACTATTGTTATGATGTCGAATTCCTATGGGTTTTTAGAAAGGAAAGATACATATAAGTGGCAAGTTGAAATCTTTACTTTGAGCTCCAAGACTTGGAAGATGATACCAAGTAGCAATCTCCCTTGTGGCTCATTTAGATTTGGAGTGACTACTCAAGTTGCTATAGATAAGTTTATTTATTGGTTTTCTCATGATAGGATTGTTGGTAATGATGGTGCATCGGAGATCAAGAATTTCATCTTGTCATTTGATTTGATTACCCATCAATTTAAAGAGATAAACCTTCCATCTAGTTTAGCAAACGAGTTATCTCAAAATTTCTCCATTTCTAAACTAAGGGAGTCTCTTGTCGTGTCTGCATACACTAACGAGGTCAATCATGGACGAGTATATGGCGTATGGATGATGGAGGAGGAGGGTGGTGTTATGACATCTTTTAAAAAGCTATTCAACATTAAGACACCTGATGATTCACCGGTTAGTAAAGTATTGGGATTCACAATGAGTGGTGAACCTATAATGGAAACTGAAACGGACCACAAAGAAGTTGCTACAGTCAAAGTTTACAAACCATGCTCAGAACACATAAAAGATCTTGGGATTAATGGAGAAGATGGTTCATTCTTCATTTTTCCTTACACTGAAACGCTACTTCTTGTTGATCACTCAGATCGTTGTATCATTTCCAACGATTCTTGAGGGACAAAATGATGGCTCTGCTGCAAGATCTAAAGCTTGGAATGACGTGTTTTGGAAGCTTACAATCGCATTAATGATCTTCGGATTTATCGAAGCTAATGTAAGTTTTACCAATAAATGATGCACTATATGGTGTTTGTGTTGGGTTTTACAATCTAATTAACCATATTAATTAACACGAGTACGCAGCGGAATAAAGATAACATGTACTCACTTTAATTGATTATTGTTCATATAAGATAAACCCACTACAGCTGATTGGATGCACTCTCCTTAACCATCAATTGGCCTTAGAGATGTCAAACATAAATTAAAATAGGCTACATAATATTTATGTGGCCTGAAATTGTTACATTCTTGATGTGATCCTAAAAAAACTCCTGGACCGAATAGGGTTTTTCATGTCATAAAAAATGGATGATTGTTTATTTTTTGAACAAGTTGTAAATGTTTATTTGGATGATCCTATTTGTGTTAAATTGTTATGTTTATACTGTAAAAGGAATTGTCGATGGTGGTTAAAGCTGGAGTGATACTGCTACTAGGTTTGCATTTATATGATCACTCATCGTTTTATTTCTCATATGTTGATCTCTTCGATTATATGTTTTTTGGTCATGCGATATTTTGAAATCTTTACTTTTACATCCATCTTGACTCTTGACTTGTTGTGCACAATGGTCTTCGTTCTTTGCGTCTTTTTGTGGTTAGCTTCTTGTTCTCTTTGGTAGTTCGGTACAAGTGTAGAACAATGAATAATCTGGCTAAACAGAAGTGCCCACATTTTAAGAACGAGGTATCGTTTTCTTTGATTATTACAAACGAGCATTCGATAATTTGCACGTTGTGACGGGATATTGACACATAAACGTTTAATGAAGCAATCACCCATTTTAATCTATTTCTTTTGTAGTTTGAAATTTAGAATAAGTTTTGTTGGTGTGAAAGCTAAAAATTTGAAATACATTTTTGTATAGTACATGTGTTCAATTGATGGATATAAATTAGTAGATCACCTTCCTCCTTCAATTCAAAATGTTCATATATTATGGATGTTTTATTCATATAAAACAGCATCCAAAACCCGAACTACATAACATAATTTTAATCAGAAGACATTTGAAGGAGAGTGTCGTTGTTTGGTAGCAAGGGGATCAATGATTTTTCTCCAGCCATCGTAGTCAATTGCGTCATCACTCACTGGTAGCAAAAACCCGTTAACAAAGATAGGCGTGCTATACACCCCTCTCTTGAACAAGCGTACAGAGTTTTTTTTAGTAGAAATTCCAGTTCTATTATTCATGTCATAGTGCAGAATGTGTATATTTCATTTGGTGTAGATGCGGCATATTTATACATTTGGGTCGGATAGGTCACACGGGTTAGAAATCGCCAAAGTATTTAATGAGGAGCATACATGTTAACTTAATTATATATTATGAGTAAAATCTTAGAGGTGTACATATATGTGTTTGCGGGTCAACATAACTTGTTGCCACCCAGACCTGTTTTGAATTTTTAAACTCCTATGCAGCACATATGAGTATAGGACCCGCTATTTTGCCAGTTATAATGCAAAGTACACAAGCCAAGCAAGACGCGCAAAAACAGCTAAAGGTGGAGTTTATGGATTATCATAAGCTGTGGTAGTACAGTTTCTGCATTAGTATAACTCACGAAGCATAGATAGATTACCTTAAATGAAATCCTAGTTCTGGTACTGGTTTTCGAGTCCTTGAATCCAGATGTAATGGCAGATTTCAAGGAGTTCCCAAGAGTGCTTGATGCAAACCCTATAACGTGATTGAGAACGGCTTCTCGAGACATGTTCAAGGTCTGTGCATTGTAAATTTGCTCCTGTATATTCATGACATGTAAAGTTTAGTATATTATCAAAGCAAAAAACAGCGCTAACTCGAGGACTTGTATCATAAGTCTTTGATGAAAAAAGGGGGAAACAAAAAATAGAGCGATGATCTTTATCCCTAACATAAAGATTGAATTAACATATGTTTCTTTTTCATGCATTTTTACATATGTGAAATGATTAGACTTTAAATTATACAGTAGTTGTAACCTGATTCTTGAAAAAAGCCTCCAACAAGTGGTCGGTAGCTGAAGCATTTAATTTGTTGACGATGTGCAAAGCTCGGGAAGTCACAAAAGCATTGTCATGGTATCTGCTACAAAGGAATTCACCTTAGCTTCTCATAGTCTAGTTTTGTAAAAGAATGCATATAAAGACGTTAAACATCAATGAACGAGTCGGCATATTGCCCGCGCGTTGCGGCGGAGCTAACCTAATGTCGAAAGTTATTTAGCTCCGATAATAGTGTGTTTTCGGTATTTTGGTATGTTGTAACAATGTCTTAATATACAGTCGTTATTGTCCATATATATTATAATAGGTTTACCATTTGGGCCGACCACATGGGCTAAAAGGAGCCCGGCTAAGGATCCAAACTTTTTCTATAAAATCGTTCGTATTTCAGAAGCATTGCAATATTGGGCTCGTTTTGTTCGCATTTCGAAGATCTTTCTGCGGGTATTTTTTTTTGGTAAATAGTTAAAAGTTGAAGGTCCGTTTTGTAATTTTTTTTTCATTTTGGGCCTAGGTAATTTTTTTATTTATTATTAGGCTAGATTTTGGGCCAAAGTTTTTACCCACTGTTGTCGCACTTTTCATATGTCACAAAATGACAAAATAGGTCGATGCTCCATAGTATATAGATTAATAATAACACGGAGAAAAATGCAAGATAAGAAAACCGAAAAATAATTTAATTATATATAATTTTAGCAATTTTTTTTAATACCAGTATATATAAATTTGATTTTCGGTTCAGATTACTAAAACTATATCCAAGCCGAAAACCGAAGTTTTAGTTCGGTTCAGAACATTTTTGATTAATTCGATTAAGTTATAAGTAGGCCAACCCACTTGGCCCGAGAAGAAGACAAACAAACATGCCAAAGTAATATCCAATATATAAAGCCCAAACCCACTAAGCTACGCCCCCCAAATCCCACATTCCAACACTTTTCGGAATTATCAGTTTCACAAACCCTAAAAATGTCAGACAACATCCCCAAATGGAAATCATCAAAAGGGTTCCTGATGTGAAGTCTTTAATTCGATTCAGGGCAGTTTCAAAACCATGGAAGTCTTTCGTCGACAGCCCCGAGTTTATCACTGGTTACAGCGCCCGTGATACTCACCCACATCGTTTGCTTTTAAGGTACAGAGATAATGTACATCCTTATGAGTTCAAATATGTTTCTTTTGTAGATATGGCTTGTGGTGTTTGCACGGTTGCAAGAACTGGCCGCCAACAGAGATGGTTGTTATTTGGAACCCATCAATTAGGAAATCCGTTGGTATTGTCGTGCCTTTTGTTACCTGCTTTAATAAAAAGACTACTTTTGGTTTTGGGGTTTGTCCTTCAACTTATGATCCGACTATTGTTATAATGTCGTATCCCTATGGGTTTTTACAAAGGAAAGATACACATAAGTGGCAAGTTGAAATCTTTACTTTGAGCTCCAAGACTTGGAAGATGATACCAAGTACCAATCTACCTCGGGAATCAATTTCATATAAGTTTTCAACTCAAGTTGCTATAGATAGGTTTATTTGTTGGTTTTCTCAGGATAGGATTGTTGGTAATCATGGTGTATGGGAGATCAAGAATTTCATCTTGTCATTTGATTTGATTACACATGAATTTAAACAGGTAAACCTTCCACACAGTTTAGCAAACCAGTTATCTCAAAATTTCTCCATTTCTAAACTAAGGGAGTCTCTTGTCGTGTCTGCATACACTAATGAGGTCAATGATGGACGAGTATATGGCGTATGGATGATAGGGGAGGAGGGTGGTGTTATGACATCTTTTAAAAAGCTATTCAACATTAAGACACCTGATGTTTCACCGGCTAGTAAAGTATTGGGATTCACAATGAGTGGTGAACCTATAATGGAAACTGAAACGGACGACAAAGAGGTTGCTACAGTCGAAGTTTACAAACCATGCTCAGAACACATAAAAGATCTTGAGATTAATGGAGAAAATGGTTCATTCTTCATTTTTCATTACACTGAAACGCTACTTCTTGGTGATCACTCAGATTGTTGTATCATTTCTAACGATTCTTGAGGGAGAAAAGGATGGCTGTGGTGCAAGATCTAGAGCTTGGTATGACGTGTTTTGGAAGCTTACAATCACATCAATGATCTTCGGATTTACCGAAGCTAATGTAAGTTTTACCAATAAATGATGCACTATATGGTGTTTGTATCAATCACATTAATGTAACTGCAATTGCGAGTGTTTAATTTGGCTCATCTTTACTCAATTTTGATTATTGGTTCATATAACCCACTACAGCATGCACTCTCTTAACCATCAATTGGACTTAGAGAAGTAAACACAAATTAAAATGGCTAAATAAGTATTTATGTGCTGAATTGTTACCTTCTTGATGTAATCTAAACACGTGACCGAATAGGGTTTTTCCGGTCATAAAAATTGGATGATTGTTTATTTTTTTAAACAAGTTATAAATGTTTATTTGGAGGATCCTATTTGTGTTAAATTGTTGTGTAAAAGGAATTGTGGATGGTGGTTAAAGCTGGAGGGGTACTGCTACTAGGTTTGCATTTATATGATCACTCATCGATTTATTTCTCATATGTTGATCTCTTCGATTATATGTTTTTGGTCATGCGATTTTTTGAAATCTTTACTTTTACATCAATCTTGATTCTTGACTTGTTGAGCACGGTGGTCTTCGTTCTCTGCTTCTTTTTGTGGTTAGCTTCTTATTCTCTTTGGTAGTTCGGTACAAGTGTAGAACAATGAATAATCGGGCTACAGAAGTGCCCACAATTTAAGAATGAGATATTGTTTTCTTTGATTATTACAAACGAGCATTTGATAAGTCACACGTTGTGACGGGATATTGACACATAAACGTCTAATGCAGCAATCACTTAGACCCATTTTAATCTATTTCTTTTGTAGTTTGAAATTTAGATTTAATGTTGGCTTGAGCTAAAAATTTGAGATACATTTTTGTATAGTACATGTGTTCAATTGATGGATATAAATTTAGTAGATCACCTTCCTCCTTCAATTCAAAATTTTCATATATTATGGATGTTTTATTCATATAAAACAGCATCGCAAAACCCCAACTACAAACATAATTTTTAAGAGAGGCAACTGAAAACAATTTTGCAATCAGAAGACGTTTGAAGGAGAGTGTCTTGTTTGGTAGCAAGTGGATCAATGATTTTTCTCCAGCCATCGTAGTCAATTGCGTCATCACTCACTGGTAGCAAAAACCCGTTAACAAAGAAGAAAGGTGTGCCATACACCCCTCTTGAACAACCGTACTGCAAAAACAAGAGAGTTTTTTTAGTAGAAATTCCAGTTCTATCATTCATGACATAGTGCAGAATCTGTGTATATTTCATTTGGTGTAGATGCGGCATATTTATACATTTTCTGATGAAAGTGTCTATAATCAGTAAAATTAAAAATTACTGTGGCTAATATGAAAAGGCCGAACAGGTCACACGGGTTAGAAATCGCCAAAGTATTTAATGCGGAGCATACGTGTTAACTTAATCTGTTACAAAAGTTTTTACTAATAGATGTCTTTTAGTCATATTTAACGCTTTAAATAGTTATGAATAAAATCTTAGAGGTGTGTGCATATATGTGTTTGCGGGTCAACCCAACTTGTTACCACCCAGACCTGTTTTGATATTTTAAACTCCTATCCAGCACATATGAGTATATGACCCGCTATTTTGCCAGTTATATTGCAAAGTGTACAAGCCAAGCAAGACGCGCAAAAACAGCTAAAGGTGGTGGAGTTTACGGATTATCATAAGCTGTGGTAGTACAGTTTCTGCATTAGTATAACTCACGAAGCATAGACGGATTACCTTAAATGAAACCCTAGTTCTGGTACCGGTTTTCAAGTCCTTGAATCCGGATGTAATGGCAGATTTCAAGGAGTTCCCGAGAGTGCTTGATGCAAACCCTATAACGTGATTGAGAACGGTTTCTCGAGACATGTTCAAGGTCTGTGCATTGTAAAATTGCTCCTGTATATTCATGACATGTGAAGTTTAGTAAATTATCAAAGCAAAAAACAGCGCTAACTCAAGGACTTGTATCGTAAGACTTTAATGAAATAAGGGGCACACAAAAATTGACCCGTGATCTTTATTTTTGATAGCTCCCTAACATAAAGATTGAATTAACATATGTTTCTTTTTCGTGTAATTTTGCATATGTGAAATGATTAGTCTCTATTATTATATAGTAGTTGTAACCTGATGCTTAAAAAAAGCGTCCAACAAATGGTAGGTAGCTGAAGCATTTAACTCGTTGACGATGTGCAAAGCTCGGGAAGTCATGAAAGCATTGTCATGGTATCTGCAACAAAGGAATTCACCTTAGCTTGTCAATTGAGTGGGCTCGAACACAGAATCAGATGTCAAGTTAATTGTAAAAACTTATCATAGTCTAGTTTTTATAACCGAATGTATATAAAGAAGTATAACACCGAAAAATCATAACACTGAGAAAAAGGCAATATAACAAAACCGAAAATGAAAAATAACCAAACATTAAAATCTGGCCAACTTCAAATGGTTCAGTTCAAGAACAAAAAACAAACATAGAGATTTTGTGTTTTGAAGCGATAACTTTGGCTTGAAGATTCACAGCTAGAATTATATAATTAGTCCTTTGCCAACTTACATTTTAATCCTAACTAGATAATCACTTCGACCTAAACATTAAAACTAGTTATTGTAACTTCAAATCACAACTATCAATTCAAGCGGACATCCAAATACCTCCTTAATTTGAAAACACAGAACCAACGGTTTTTTAATCAGAAACACAACTACATGTTAGCAGCTAAGGTCCCTTGCAGTCACTATAAGTTTCATCTGCCAGATGATCTTTTAGTAAAGTAAATTCCATTAGGAACTGATGACATAAAAAGTCCTTAACTTTAAATTAAGAAAAGCACTTTACAATCACGCCATATCCATTTGCTTCACAAAGATGCATCTTTAATCTAATCTTTAACTTTAATGATATTTTTCTCATACTTCACAAAGATGCATCTTTACCAAAGTATCTACAAAGTTTCTATTGCTACTTTATAGCCAAACATGCACTCAATACATTACAGGCGGAGCCAAAATGTTATGGTCGAGGGGTCAAACTTTGATAATATTTAGAAACTACACTACATACTGGTTCGTTATTGGGCAAATTACAAAAATAGCTAGCCCGATATATAAAAAAAAAATGCACTACAATTTTTTTCTCTAGGGGGTACGTGCCCACCTTGCTCCCCTCATGTGTCCGCTAGTGACATCACATGTCGTGTTATCCCCTTAATTTATCCTTTTCTAGCATCAAAATAAATATCAATATTTGCAAAGTTTCGGATATATTTTCAGTTACATATTAGAGTCGAATAAAAGTTTAATCAATACTTGCACGGTTCCACTTATAATAACATGGTGTGAAACTATAAATGTCTAGAAACAAATAAAAACACTTCACCTCTATTTCCATTTCTAGTGAAAACATAGTACTCTAGTTTGTTTCCTTTTCCTTCTAAGACACTTCATTCCGTTATCAATTCCATTTTAGTTCAAAAGCGACTTACATAACGACGCAATTATCAGAGACGTGCTCTATGATTTAAGCTAATAGACCCTTCGGTCCTCCACACAAGCGAAAACCGTTTAGGTTCGTTTTTGTTACACTCAAATGGGAATATGGGATATAATTTGCTAGATTCTGAAAAAGCAATCCTATAACATATAAAAAGTAAATAAAAGAAATTGTGGATATAGAAACATTAAAGGCTAAAAATTATTCAGCCCATGTAATTAGTAAAGTATGTTCTTTGAGGATTTATGATAATGATATTGAATTTTACAGGCTCCGATGGGTGTTTGTTTAAGCTTATATGTGGGATTATGAGCTTATTTGATTACCGCTTATATTTCAAGAATCATAAGCCCCAATATTCCGGTTTATTTTGAGACCTATGGACTTATATGAGTTTATCATACCAATATACCCCCACAAGTCTCAAAATAAGCCGGAAAGTTAAGACTTATGAAATATAAGCCGAAATACATATAAGCTCCGCATATAAATTTGAATCTTCTAATTAGTTTCAATCATATTGCTCAAAAGTCAAAACAGTATAAAATTCAAGCCTATAACATAAACAAGGAATCCAAGACACTATATCATTAGAAAAACGTGACACTTACGGCAAAGGAAACGTGTGTACGATGAGAGACACAACTCTAGGCCCATAATGATCAACAGCTTGTTTAAGTGGTGCCCAAGAATCCCTACTATCAGGACACACCGGGTCGTAAAAAGCCTCGATCATCACGGTAGCAGTCGAGGCCGCATGTTTTCGGTACACGAAACCATCGTATCTCGATGGAATTATAGCCTGTGATCGAACTAAAACTGTTGTGCAGCTTAAAATTAGTAGGAAAGCTAAGGAGAATGTTGTTTTTGACATGGTTGTGTTTGTGTTTATGGGTTAACGATGTTAACTATGATGAGTTTAAAATGGTTGCATAGTGGAGTGAGTATATGAAATTGCTTTTTATATTCGTTTATCACGTGTAACAAACAATGAGCATATTGTGGGAATCTTGACTTTTAAATTTAGTCTTGTGTTTGTGTGACTGATATATCGGAATCTTGCATAGTGGAGCGAGTATATGAAATTGCTTTTTATATTCGTTTATCATGGTTGTCTTGTTTATTTTCTTTTAAATTTAGCCTTGTGTGAGTGATAAATTGTGCGACTACATTACGATTTTGACAAATGTACATGGGTGTGTAATTGTTTTGTGCGACTAACATGACATTTTATTCAATCATGAGCTTTTTATCAACCGTTTGTCTTTTACCAAGAAGATAAATTTCTTGAATTATTTTTGGCTTTTTTGTAAAAGACGAAATAGTTGCACAAAATGTCACATCAATCGCACAAGAAAATTTGAAAAACAAACTTAACTGGTGATTTTTGAAATATGACGCTCTTTTAGCATATTTTTGGCGACAACACTTAAACCAATTTTTAGTTGAATTTCCACTCAAAAAGTAAAAGAAACAACAAATGTTTTCTCTCATTATTCTTGTGCGACTGCTAGACTATGCGACTCTACCACTTTTACGACAAGTGTTTCATTAGTTAGTTGGATGTTTTTAATGCGTTTGAAGTAAAAATTTGTACAATCATGGTTTTTTTTTGTGACTAATGTGATATTTGATTAATGAGTTTTGTTTTATACGAAGTTAGAACCATAGTTAAACTTTTTTTGCTAGATCATGGTTGTACTTTCTGCTAGACCGGCAACAGAGCATTTCTTTTTGTGCAATCGTTTTGTCTTTCTCGAAAAAGACAAAAAAATCAAAAAATTAAATTAAATATTTCTTTTGAATCATAATGTGCGACTGTTGTTTCATCAAAATATGATTTACGGTCGATTTTATTTCTTGACAGACGCGTAGCAAAGTGTGCGAGTTATGTTTGGTATTTTTTTTGGGTTGCCTGGGTTTTTGACTCGACATTGCGAGCCGATTAATCTCAGGGCGACTAGCATTTTGGATAGACCGGAGTCGGCGCATGTGAACCTCTGTAGTAACCCTTAAATGTACACACCTAGCGAGGTTTGACGATTGACCTCTTGTTTTAGAGTAAATGACCTTACCACTAAGAAATTTGGTGGTGGTTATTTAATTTTGGTAAATGTTTTCCTTGATCCTTTGTAATTGATTTTGGTAAATGTGTATATAACGATTATATCGTCCCGCCTTTCGCTGTGGGACAATTGGTGGGCGTAGTCACACGGTCACATAAACTGCACTATCCGAAAGTTCCAACGCAAGTTGACTTGGATCAGATAGATGAGCAACAATCACATGAATTGTCCTCGGCAGCTGTCCAGTTTGATTCAGCAGACGTCAAATTAACTTTGGCTGACAATAGCCTTATATAATACCTGCAAAAAAAACACCATTTTAAATTTAGACAGATAATCTTGATTTGAAGAAAGAGAATTAAGCGAACTATAGTACTGGAAATATATTTTGAAGATATTAGGTGTTTGCTTAAAATTTTTACCAACTTGAAGCCAAAGATGGGGAACACACCTATATTATATCTTTTAAACAAATAACATCTTCACACCATTCGAGTTATGCTAAAACACACATTCAGTACTGAAAGGCTACCTAGCTCTTTACTTTCACCATGTTAGTTGAATGCTTGCTAACCAAAAGTTGCAGCTTGGTAGATTTGACCCCGACGTGGGTTTTTGTGTTTTGCAACAGTTTCCAGGTCACTAAAACGAATTTTGGAAGAATAAAAAATGCCGACACTGGAAAGAATTGGATTCCGCTGCAATAGTTTCCTTAGGCAGCTTCTACACGTAATTTTGTTCTGATCTAGGGACTAAGTATCTTAAATAATCTGATATTTCTATTCCGACCGAGGGATTAGGTTTCTTATATAATCTAAAGCTTCTAAGGATTAAGTATGTTATATAATTCCGACCGAGGAATTAGGTATCTTATATAATCGAAAGCTTTTAAGCATATTCCTGTTTTGATCGAGGGATTAAGTATGTTAAATAGACATCTTGGATGCATCATTTTGTCCTCTGGAAACATTCTTAAACAAAGACTGAACTGATTGCTTACAAAAATCAGCATGACCATGAATTAAGTAAAAGCAACATTTTACATGGTATATTTTGAAGAGTTCATACATGTCAAGGCTTTCTAAGTAGCTAATCCCAAACCATATGAACCGTCGCTAATCTCCCAAAAAGTTTGATCCAGATCGTCTCTATGTTCTGCTCCACACACCAACAAATACATAAGAAACATACAATTATGAGGCTCTGTTGGAGTATCAAAGCCCAAAGTAAGTTGGAAATAAACAGACCTGATAAGGCAATCAGAGGTCGAAAAATGCTTTTCTCTGCTCAATTGTGACAACCATAATCGTTTGTCATTTTAAGCCCATGTTAAATGACGTTGTGTCGATCCGTGAATGAGGGTATGTATAACAATACCAAGTGAGGCTCAGATTTATGAATACAGTAGCTGTACCAAACACCCGACATGGTTGCAATCACACACTAAGTTATAGGTCTTGGTAAACTACGCGTACTAAACAGAAGACTATCATCATCGCCTACAACACTTTATCTAATATTATGCTCATGCATACCCTTTTTTCACGGATCAATACGACTTTGAACATAAACGTTATAAACTACGTTTTTTGGATAAGTCGGTCCAAATATTTAAGCTCTCACATATATAATACAATAAAAGTTTGGATCTTTACTTTAGCATCATGATTATCTTATATCGAAATGAGATAAGCACTAGTGGCATTTATTACGGGGTAAATCTATGAAAGCAACTCATATTCAACTTTTCATTGATAGTGACTCACACGTTGAACATATGTGTCTACCTAAATAGATTAGCATCAAAAGGAAGAATGTCATGTAGTGATTAAAAAGTTTCCGACTTTTACTATATATTGCCACAGAATACGATACGTGGTATTTATAGCATTCTGAAAAACCAAGTTTATCAATAATTACTCTTAGGCAAGAAGGCCAGGTTTGATATTACCTGCATCAGTTGCTTCTGGCATAATAGTAACAAATAAGGCTTATATTTCCTAATTCAATTGCACTACCAAACACCTGTCATGGCTGCAATCACACTCTCAGTGTGACTGCCACGCCAAGATATGGGCCTGGGTAAACTGTACAAAGTAGACATAAAACTATCATCATCGCCTATAAAAAGAAAAAGGGTAGATATCTTTTGCACAAAGAATCCACCACAGCTCACATCACACCTTTTCGTTTATAACGACATAAAATTCCTTTGGACCGACTGAATTAACATGCCAACAATGTCAGCTCAAAAAAGAAACTGGAGCCCAGCACATTGAAACGGACGATCAAGCAACGTGTTGTAGTTGCAAAATAATAAAGGAACAAATGCAATTGTATCTTCAGCGCCTATAATAAATCGCAAACAGAATGAATAACAGGAAAAATATATCGCATAAGCTCGCAAATCGGATAAGCAAACTGCATTTTCTAAGGTGGTTTCTACCTTGACATTTACAAACACACACATTACAAACAAATACCCGGTTCCAAACCATATCTCACCCATTCCTCAATAAAAAGACAACATCATCAAATCACGTAAGCAAACAAAGCATAGGCCAAATGCATTATAAGCATAAGCAAATATCGGTGTAAATACAGTCCATGGCTGTGATCACCACTTTATGGTGTTGCCTCGCCACCGAACCAAGTACACATAAATCATACCCTAAAAACCAACTGTATAATCACAAAACACTAACCAAGCATCAAGAAATCATCAAGAAAGGGTGTTTGGCCCGCCATGGGTGCGAACACCACGCTCGTGGTGTTGCCGCGCCAAGGTACGGGTTACTTTCACCCACCACGATCAATAAGAAATAAGCTGCCATGGGATACCAAAGCAAGCGTCGTGTCTATGAGGCTCAGATAGTTTGGGAATCGAAAAAAGCAGATACATCCGCCATGGCTGCAAACATAATGATTTGCCACGCCAAGACGCGAACGATCACATCTTTAGTCGGCCATTTTTAGATTCATCACCGCCCTCTATAATCAGTATCAGCATCATTGTAAGAATCGAAGTAAGTGGATACATCCGCCATAGCTGCAAACCTAATTATTTGCCACGCCAAGATACGAACGATCACAGCTTTTATTGTCGTAGACAGAAAACACCAAGGCAAATGTGAGCCGAAGCAACACAAATTAAGCGAATAGGCAACTTAATACTTACGCCATCTCCCCAGTATCTGTTTTCCCAAATACGTGCCAGTAAAACACGCAAACCACAAACAACCATAATTTTCAGGTTCAATCTCTTTTTTACTTATGAGACGCGGATAGGCAAATAATCGAAAAAAGACGATATATCCTCCATGGCTGCAAGGTTAGGAAGCTTACCCCGCCACGACGCAAACACCCTCGGGTGCAAGTGGCATGTTCAAGCCAGGGAACATGTGCCTCCCCTGATGACTTGTTCCCCAAAAACCTAAATCAAAACCATATGAATATTGTATAAGAATCATCTACAAATCATATGTTATGGATAATCCATAACCTCAACGAAGAAATTTCATAAAAGTAGCATTATTAGCTTTGGAGAAACTAAATAAGCTCATAAGGTGGGAATTTACGCTAGTCCAGACACCCCTACCAGAATAACGAAACCTACATTAAAAAGCACTGTCAGACATTGAAAAAAAAATCACATACCCTAATCCTAAAATACTCCTCCAAAAAAAGAGAATGAATTAAGTAAAATCAAACCATGCCCAAATCAATATACATATATGTGGATGCTAAAAGATTGATACTTATAAATTAGAGCTCGAACCACACATTCGATTAAGAAAAAGAAAATGACAATGCCATAATGTAACACCCCCAAGATGGGTCACAGCGGAAAGATGTCTGGGAGTGTTACTTTATAATACAATAGCACAAGATGTAAGAGAACGACCTCTAAATGAGTCGTTTAAAGATAATCTCGTTGATTTAATTGAAATTTAAATACTTATAACATTTGTCCCAAAGTTGCATCAAAACGAAAGACTAAAAATAATACAACGAGATTTGATAGTTTGAATGCAAGTAGAAATCCATGAATGTAATCTTGTAAAATTTGGACTCCAAAGCACATCAAGAACGTCAAGCATCTTATTCACCTGAGAAATACATGCTTAAAAGTGTCAACATAAAGTTGGTGAGTTCATAGGTTTATGTAAGTATAAATGTGAGACCGCAAGATTTTCGTGTGTGTAATAATGTACCACATACAAAATCACAAAATGTAATTACGACTGCACTAAACTTATGACACTGAAGCTACAACTTGTATGTGTGCAAATTAATGCAAATAATGTGCCCGTGTAGATGTTCAACCCGCAACATCTAAAATCCGATATGGTATACGTCCGTTGGGCTTGTTGGCACCAATCCTGAACGGAGATGTCAATCCCAATATATCTATTTATAACACACGCGCTTACACAAAGTAATTAACAGTTCATGATAGTTGGCATAGTAGGTTATTGCTACTTAGGCAAACTCGTAATTTGTTTAAAAGAGTACTTGCGTCCAAATATAAAACAAATCATGTATCTCACCCCGAGATGTATAAATATTGTTAAACAAGTAAAGCGGGGCTATAAACTCACCTTAAGTGATGGAAATAATTTTGGGAAAATCAACAATGAAAGTCGTCACAAATGACTGGTATGCAACTTATTTAATTATAGGTCGATTTAGAATAATGCAATCGAAATAAATTAAAATAATGTAATTTATATCGTTATATCACTACCTAAAAGTTTTGGTTTTAGTTTATAAGTTAAAACAATGTTTACGTTAAGTTTATCATTTAATGTCTAAGTATATACTTTCGTAAAATATTCTAATAGTCCAAAAATTAAATATAGTCTATTTCGCTCGATTTACTATTTTTATTATGTCTACAACGACAATATATATATATATATATATATATATATATATATATATATATATATATATATAGCCTAATTTATTTACAAAATAATATTTATACAATTTAAAACGTGTATAAATATTATGTAAGTATTACTATACTATTTTCTTTAGTTTTTATAGCTTAAACGGACCAAAAAACGCTCGAAACTCCATTTTTCTTTCTTAACAACTTGACACTTAGAGAATTTAGGTGCAGGAATTTTACTAAGTTTTATATAAAAGTTGTCTAGTTACAATGAAGTATATATCACTCATTTTACACTTTCGGGCTTCGAAAACCAATGTTGTTTTACCGAAAAATCATTCCGAGCAACTTTCTAGTTTTACACTTAAGCCGGTTCGGAACCGAAAGGGGTCAAAATCATGAAAACTAAATCTGTCCGATTACCCATCTTTACAAAAGCTGTCAAATGTATATAGTTACCGGTAAACTTCAAAAAATTTATAACTTCTTCGTTTTACGTTCGTTTTTTGCGTTCTTTATCTCCACGGATTCGTATTAAAATGTACTAACATATTTTTAAGGTTTTATCTTGTCGAAAGATCCCTATTTTTCTATGTACAGTCGGCTATAAAGAGGGTGTATTTATACACTTCAAATCTATAATTTTTACCTTATTTTACACAACAACAACCTCTAATCTAAACACTTCAACCTCCTTCACAAACAACACATCGAACTAACTTAATCCCATCCAACTCCTCACAATAATATGACCAAAACTCCAAGAAATTATATAAATTATAAAACTACATAAACTAGTTTATGAACAGTTTATTTAACAACAAGATTAGTAATTTAGCTAGCACTTGTAATATGCCAAAGTAAATATTTTCAAAAGTTTCAATGTGTTTAATATTTATATTACATCTAATTGCAAGTATTAGTATGTTCATGTTTGTTCTTGGTTTTCTTGAAAGTTTTTTAAAACAACAAACTAAGTGGTGATATAACTTTACATATAAGATGATCATATGAAAAATAAATATTATGAAAGTATGAAGAAATCAAAATGAACTTGGATGAAAATGAGATGGTAAGAACATTAAGACTTGCCTAAATTAAAGCCCAATTTATTTGATATCTACTTAGACCCTTAGAACACCTTGAAAAATACTTGTTAGAAATCAAAAACACCAAATCTTCTTGGTTTTTCTTCTTGGTGCCGTGAGTTGGAGCTAGAGAGAAAAAGATGGTATTTTGTTTTTGGCTAAGTGAATCATGAGGGAAGAGTGCTAGTTCTTATAAAATCAACAAAGCATGGTATCAAATAATTGTTTAATTAGAGGAGACAAAACATGAATGACATATGGAGAAGCATGCTTGAGGTGATGGAAACGGAGGAGGAAAAAGAGGAGATGTGTTTGTTGCTTGTAAATATGGTAATATCCATTAGACCTTATGTTCTTGCATGGTTATCTTAAGGTTAATAGAAATTGTTTTATAATGTATTGTGAGGGGGCCAGTTTCTATGGGTTTTAGGGGATGGAATAATTTAATTTTTGGGTATTAAGTATAAGTGTGAGTATTTGTTTAAGTGTAGAAATGTGGTGTAGTTTGTTAGAAATCGAGAAAAGACTCGGTCACTTCCAATATATTAAGTTGTAGCTCGTAGTAATCGATAAAAGAACTAAGTAAGCTAACCAGATCAACCCATGGACTATCCAAGGGTGACCGGCCATGATGTAAGTTCCACACATGGAGAGGGTGTTAATTTTTCTCATAATAATTCATTCTCTTTGTTTCTGTCACTAGAAAATCTTCCATCTCTTTCTCTCGCTAAAACTTTTAGTCGAATTCTCATAGGTTGTGTGGTATTGATATTCTACAATTGGTATCAAGAGCCATGGAATGATTAAGCGTACTCAGACTCAAGTTGATACTCTTCGGGGAATAGTCAAACAAGCTAAGCCATTAAGACCCTTGGACAATTCACTAGAGCCTATAAGTACATAAAACACATTCAGGAGTTGCTTGTCCATGTTAGAGACACGTGCCCTAGTATCAATAAACCTAATGAGAAATTAGGGGTTGTCACACCTATGAACAAAAAAAAGAAAGATAGGGTTTGCTAAACTTGTCACATCATCGAGAAACATTCCTAAGGAAATGGATTCCTTAAAAACCCAATAATCTAACAAACCTTTGTTGCCTTATATAGGAGTAAGCAGTTCTACTAGTGCTAGCGGATCAAAGCTTACAGGCAATACAAAGAAAAATAAGATCTCGCAAACATCAAGTAGCAATCAGAATAATAAAGTAGAAGAACACCCTAGGCTCATTAAATCTAGTTTGAATAACAAGAATCGTGTTTCTGAACCTATCTGTAATGCAAATGTTAAGCATTCCATGTTAAATGCAAATTCTAAATTAATTTGTGCTACATGTAATGAATGTATGTTTGATGCAATTCATGATTTTTGTATTCTTAATGAATGTATGCTTGAGTACAAATTTTTAAGAATTTCTTAGTAAATTCAAAATCTTTCAAATTCATGTACTCAACACTATCTTATATATCCCTCATATATTGAGGGGGAGCACTAAAATGTTCCCAATTAGGCTTGATGATAATCGAAACATTTCTCTCCCAACACTGTTTTTCAACATATTTGAATCATTTGGTATCCAGAATATCAAGCGAGTTGAATTTTTTTATAAGGTGATAAAATGTGATTAAAATATGAGACTTATAAAGATGTGATTTTAGGGACTCAAGTGCAAACTCCTTCCTCCACGTGTTAAACATTTTTAAATATCGATGCACATGTTGAGGGGGAGCATTTCTAAAAAAATTCAAACTATCAGGGTACAAATGCTTTGATTTATATCATAAAGTACCTTGATTGATTTTTTAAATAGTTTAAAGTGGATTCAATGAAAATACCCAAAAGATCGACCATGTACTTAAATTATTAGAGTTATAAGGCGGGTAAGGTTAGATATTCGTTTCATGATCCAGCCAGAACCGGAGGGATCCATCCAAGGATATTTCAACAGTTAGATTATAAAGTCCTTAGGTATGATGTGTAAAAAGGAGTAAAAGTTAGAATAAGGGAATAGTGCCGACTAAAATGGAGTTAGTACTGGAACAAACCCAACAAGGTACTAGTCATGAAGTTTTGGTAAGCACAGAAGGGGTTGAAGAATGAAAAAGAATTGTAAGGATAAATGTCACACCCCCAGATGGGGCCTGGACGAAATACGTGTCCGGAGGCGTGACTTTATTGAGCATCTCAAGTACAAAGCATAAAGAACGACCTCTAAGGGTACGTTTTGAAAAATAAACACCGTTGCAAAGTTTTAAAATAATAATAATAAGTTTTACATCGATTAAATTTAAAAGATTCAAAGTTAAAATGCGGAAGCTTAAATAAGTTCAACAACGGTATTTAAAGACATAGATAAATCTCTGGTAAACCGGTACAGGCAAATAGACTTCACATAAGTCAAGCAACAGCATCCATGCTAAGCACCTGAGAAAAACATGCTTAAAACGTCAACATAAAGTTGAGTGAATTCATAGGTTTAGTTCAAACGTTGTTATAGTGGACCACAAGATATCAAAACGTATGCGACAGTTATAACAGATACAACTTCACATAAAAAGTATTTACGTTGCACTAAGCTCATGACACTGAAGCTAATTACGCATGTTAGCATGTACATTGCTATAAGTATTTGTGTGCCCTTCCAGGTGTCCGACCAAAGACAACCTAACCAGTACGACATGACATATATCCGTTTATCGGGCGCCCCGTGGGTAGTGAGCGCTACTCACCCGGATAGGGATAATTAGTCCCAATAGATCTATTTATTCATTCGCGCTCCCTCGACCGGTCCTCCAGTCAAGAGATTGACAGTTCATGATAGTTCGGGCAGTAGTGGTCTAAAAGCTACTTAGGCAACACGTAAACAGGGAAAATCTCACGTAAAGTACTTGTGTCCAGTTTTAAAAACAAGCAATGTTTCTCACCCCAAGTTATAAAACATTTAGTCAAAACGAGTAAAAGAGTGGGGCTATGAACTCACCTTGATAATAAGGTGAAGAGTACACGTCAAAAGTAGGATCTCTTGGAATGATCGGTGGTACACGGATATGACCTAAAAGAATATAGGTTTCGATTTAAACTCGGAAAGTTAACGAATGTTATTGATGCATGAACGTTTATTATTCATTTTCTTTGGTAAACGTTATTTGTATATTAAAACGTTAGTGATCGGTTTTTATAATAGCTTCAGATTTTCAGTAAGTACGTAAATAATATTATATTAATTATGTAAATATAATATTATATTATTATTAACGTATAAATAAATTCGTTATTTTTAATTTGACATATCGAAATCGTTAAGTAATTTATTTAAAAATATTTATTATATAGGTTTTCAAAATATTTTCTAAGTATAACATTTTTACAAAATTTCGGCATGACCCGTTCGTGTTTACACATTTTTCAAAGTTGTAGGCTTTAATAATAACTCACTTTCAATTTACCAAATCAACATTTAACTAGTTACACGAATAATTCACAAGTCTCATCAATAAGCTACCAATAAGCTTCTAATAAGTCAAGTCAATACCCATTAAGCTTAATCATAGACTTATAAGCCACGATTTGGGCTCCTTATTGGGCCGAATCCATATTAACTTTCACTAGTCCATTATTTAGACCCGATAAGCTAACAAGACATCAAATAAGCTATAGGTTCATTAATAAGCCAACATAAGCTCATAACAAACCCAAACTAAATAAGCCGAACCCATGGCTTATTAAATAAGCCCACGGTTCATGGCCTTTTGTGTAGGACGAACCATATAAGCCCATTAAGTCTCATTTGGCTTATTTGTTAAGCCAAATAAACTTAATGTGTTATCCTTTCAAAAATAAGCCGAACATAAGCAATAAGAATATAAGCCGAATCAAATAAGCTCAACAAACAACCCTTATGGTTTTCCTTATTGGGCCGAACCATATCATAAGCCCAATAAGCTCAAAATAATCAAATCAGCTCCTCAAAAGCTTATTAATATAAGCCGAATGAAATAAGCCATAAGCTAGTACTCTTAGTATATGAAAATAACCACGATCACAAAACTATGATTTCCTTGTGTTTCTTTTTTTAAAATTCGAACCATATGTATACCCTTTTAGGGTTTATGTATTTTCAAAATCATTATTTTTACTAAACAAGTTGTACAACCAATGTTTATGCATCAAGAGAAATAGGAAAGTACAAGTTATTTGAAGATTAGAAGACTTACAAAGAAAATGATTTTTAGAGATGAACAAAGATAAAGAACAACCCAAATGTTGTTTGTGTTATACTCGAATGATCTTAAACGATCAAACTTTTAACTTGTCTTCAAAAGGAAGTGATTGAAAATGGAAAATGTATGGTTTTGTATGTTTTTGTGTGTGTACCGAATGGATAGAGGGAGAGAGCACAAAGAAATATGTTTTTGGTGTGTAATGAAGGAATGGAATGAAATGAGAGTGAACAAGTGAGATAAATAGCCAAGTTTTACACACATTTCACACACTAATGTGTGTGTGTGTCGTTGGATATGGGGGACAAACAAAAGGGAACCATTTTGATCTTCAAATCACAATACACCATGGTACAAGTCCTTTTTCTAAATTCAAGCAAGCTTGTCTAGATCATTTTCAAATTTATGGCATCCTAGGAGTGCAAAGGGGTGTTTGTTCGACGGTATACAAGGCAAAGGGGGACCAAAATGGTCTCCAAGTTTCTAGGGAACTAGTGCTAGTTGATGAATTAATTTACCAAGCATGCATGCACAACAAAGTATAGATAAATTAAAACACGTAACACGTAAATAACGAATCGAGTAACGGCATCACAAAAAGTTACAAAATTTTAAACATTGCCTTAAAACATAAAAACGTGGCTATTGCCAAAATACTACAACGTTTGGTGTCCCGGTTCGCTCCCGGTGATGATTCTTAGATAATAACGAAATAACTTCCCGGTTAAACGGTAAAGTTAAACGAAACTTTTTAAAATTCAAATTTCTACACGGAAACGGCTAATTTACTGAACGGAAACTCTCAGGTTGTCACAATAAAGGGTGAAAAGAAAGAAGCCATCCATACACTTAGGCATAAACCGGGTCAATGCATAATTTGTTAGAAACACTAAGCTGTTGTTTAGTATTGAAGATAGACGTCATGGACCCAGTGACGCAATGCACAACCCTCCCTAACCACTCAAGGTCTCTCAAAAGACTCTTGTTTCATTTCTTACATAGATTAACTCATTTCTATCGACTTCCTCACTCCGAGTTAGTTGATATTGAAAAGGTAGCAGTTTGCTCTAGCCTCCGATCACTAAAACCAAAAGCGCACTATTGAGTCTAGATCCAAGAGATCATCCATAAATCTTACTAGGACACTATTCTAATATACTTGTCTTTCATACACTGTGAAATTAAGGAATATCTTAAGAGTCCTATATATTATCCTTGTGGTATTGTCAGAACATCAGGGTGATACGTAAGTATTTACAATGACGATGGAAATCCTTCCGGAGCCAACATCAAACAAGCTCTGCGGTAGGTGACTTGTGAGATCCTATATGGATCAAACTTGTGACACTGGATATCGATTCGGTCCAGATTATGAATTGAAGGTTGATGAATTTTAAAAAGCTTAAAACTCTCGATGTGTTATAAAACCACTTTTGCAAGTGAGACGTCGATTGATTTGCGAATCAATTTTCTAGTCAATTAGTGAGATAGTAACTCACTGGTTTACTCATATCGTGTTATCTGCTTTGAGACGCTCCAGTATTGAGAATGGCTAGTGCAGCTGCGAAACCATGTCAAGGAGATTCTTCGAATTTCTACCCAATCACAGGTAGTATTTATACTGATCAACGGGAGACCGTGGTTATTACAACCATATTCGACGAAGTGACAAAGACACTTTTGTCTGCTTATTACTAATGTAAACCTGCAGGTATTCCTGATGGTGGCAGCTGCTAGTCCAAGACAAGTCAGATTCATAACCACATGCTCATGCTCGAATGACATAGTAAAGATATTATGAAAGCTCAAGTGCATGTTTCAAGACTTCTGCTACTCTGATACGGCACGTCCTTCTTTAAGTGACAAAGTATTAAAGTTAAAGAACTTTAAGAAAAGATGATTATGCAAGCTTTCAAGATCAAGAAAAGTATGAGCATGTCGATCTGAAGGTTACAAGTACACAATAAGGCAAAAGATCACAAGACGATGATAAGAGATTATATTTGGCTGATGATCTCAATAAAGCTCAATATCACATACAAGTCAAGCCAAATGAACAAGCTCAAGCCAAAAGTCAAAGATCACTACAACATATCACAAGATAAATAATAAAGATAAAGACTACGAGCAAGACTGAAGACATTCATAGAATGTTAGGTTAAGTTATTGTAAATTGGAGTGACCTCTGGGAGATTGTTAGAAATTGAGAAAAGACTCGGTCACTTCCAATATATTACGTTGTAGCTCATAGTAATCAATAAAAGAACTAAGTAAGCTAACTGGGTCAACCCATGGACTATCTAAGGGTGATCGGTCATGATGTAAGTATAAAAACCCTCTCCACACATGGAGAGAGTGTTGGTTTTTCTCATAATAATTCATTCTCTTTATTTCTCTCACTAGAAAACCTTCTATCTCTTTCTCTCTCTAAAACTTCTAGTCGAATTCTCATAGGTTGTGTGTTATTGATATTCTACATAGTTTACATGCATGCATAAAAGGTAAATATTACAAAACGTAAACGTTTTACGTAAATTATAAAAATAAAATATGAAAAGTTGTAAATTATCTTCGTAATAATTATATAACACTTATTTGACGTAAACTTTTATTTTTTCAATGTCGGATTACATTAATTGTTGATTTTCAGTTTACGCGATTTAACTTAACGGTTATAAATAAAAGTAAACGCGTAAAAGTTTAAATTAAATAGTTTTGAGTTTATTAACGTAAAATGACATGAAAATGCGGATTGTCACACATAACAAAACTAAATTAACCAACTTCCTCCTCCTTAACCAAGATGAATAATGACGAAACACACAAAAAACAGCTCCACGCAATGCATATGAGTATCTATATCTAACAATGCTCAAACATGTATTACACATGGCTATCATGCAATAAACTAACACTTAGCGGTAATTAGGCAACCCTATAGTTAGTGGAGAGCAATTAAGACTCATAGAGGACCAAATTTGCTAGGAAAATAGAGTTAGTTTTGGAGCGGGTTAATATGGATTAGATTTGGAGAGTGGGTGATGTGTTTCAAAAGCTTTAAATTTATAAGACTGAAAATACCAGATAATTATATGGAAACACACGGGTAAAAGTATAACCCACGTATGTAGTATAAACTTTAGGGTAAGACCAGGTCGTTCCACAGGGATTAGAGTAGTGATCAAATAATCAGAAAGAAAATAGACTTTAACAATTTTGACAATAACTTGTGCTTTACCAATGATAATAAGTATGACTACTCGGATAGTTGAAAAATAATTTATAAGTGTTGGAAATGATTTGACCTCAAAGATGGGACATTAATTTATAAAAATGATTTCTCGTCAGAAAACATTTTCACAGATTAACTTGGTTAACTTAAGACTTATATTTAGTTAACTAGACCAAATGTGTCACTCAAATAATCCAGTTACTATTATATCAAAGCTTATTTTGTTTATCAGTTTACGAAAGTGGATTTCTCGGCACAGATGATAAAGATCATAGACAAATCTTTAAAACCATATAGATCATAACGGGTCTTTTGACCTATACAGATATGATTATATAATCTAAGTTGATAAGCAAAAATAGATAAGATAAGATATAACAAGGTTGCAACATAAGCTTAAGATTAAAGAGATCACGATCATACCAAACACTTATTCATTATCGTAACTTCACCGAGTAGTCATGAGAGAATTAGCCTCTCATGGCTAAGGAGTTCATAACAAAAGTACACTTTACATAAACTTGTCTTCGTTCTTGATCGTTAGATCTTTTTCTTCAACTCAAGAGGTGTTTCTTGGTGAAAGGAGGGAGATATGTGTGTGTGAGAGATGATTGGTAAAGGGAGAATGGAAGGAATGAGATTATTTGAGGATGCAAATTCAACCTCAATTTATAGGCAAGTTTGAATGCAAAGTGCGACACACTTTGGAAAAAGTGTGGCGAACTTTGAGTGTTAATACGATAGCAATTAATGGTTTTACTGGAAGTGCGATGCACTTGAAAATAAGTGTGGCGGTTTTGGTGAGTTAATGCAGGTGCATTTATTTAGACTTTAATTCTTCAGACGGCGGCACACAATATTATAAGTGCGGCGGTTTTGGCTTCAGATGAAAGTGTGGCGCACAAAGTTATAAGTGCGACGCACATCTTGAACTTTTAGCTAGAAATCTTTTCTTTTCTTGTATTCACCTCCCAAAGTGTATAAAGTCTTGAGCTTGGATCTGTAGAGTCTTCAAGTGAATCTATCAGCAATTAAGCTAATTAAGTATCGAAAGTTCATGAGAAATGATAAAATATACATAAATAACGCCATAGAAACATGTATAATTTGTGCGTTATCAAATCCCTCCACACTTAGCTTATTGCTTGCCCTCAAGCAATGGAAGCGAGAAAATAAAATCATTTATCATGACGTGGAGAAATTTTAGATTTTAAGAGAGTTTGCATATTAGATAACTTTTCAGGCATAGACATATAATATAGCACCTCACATAGGAATAGTGTTTGATTTTTAAATTCACTCAGCCACTCAGATAGGGTTAAATATATTTTTGTGAAGAACACTCAGTTTGCACAGGCATAATCTAGACAGCTACCATAGGCTTGTACTTAACACATAAACCTAACCGAAGGGCGGAACTTTAGTACTAGAGGATTCAATCTTCATGCGCTAACATAAGCCTTCATTTCTTTGAACTACTATAACACATATATATAACTTTTTTTACCATATGATAACTAAGGCATGGCATAGAACTTTTTCATTCAATTTTCTGATATTTCAGCAACATATCACTAAAAGGAGTGCTTGCGAGGACTTGCGATGATGCGATTAGGCTCCGGTCTAGTAAATAATGATTAAGCACAAGTTCTAGAGCTTCTAAATTACCGGCTCTCTCAAATATAATTATCAACCAATACCAATGTTCCAGAAAAGACGACAAAGACCATACGTACACATCCGTAACAACGAAATAGACACATATGACTGCAATCAAACCTTAACTTGAATAAGCTAAAGGCATCAATTATCTTGGGTATCAAAGGTGGATACCTGAATATTCTAAAGGTTTAAAATTCTCACAATTTGGTAAACTGGGGTGTGCTAGTTATAATGTCAATCTAGTTGGACTTGCCTTACTAAGAGCATTTTTATATTTTGAAATCATATAAGATTATACATTTTTTTTGGCAAAAATATCAGTTGAAAAATTTTAGCAGGGCAAACATGGAGGGATATGATTAATTTTTCCTATTTGGCTCCCCTCCACACTTAAGTTGAACATTGCCCTCAATGTGATAACTGATAATAGAGATAAAATAGGGAAAATTAAGGGAAAACGGTACTTCCCGGGGCATAGAGAAATGCATAGCTGAGGTAGAGCTATCTTGAGCATACGTCGTAATTTTCCATATCTTCGAGCTAAATTACCTGCATAAGAGTAAATATACAAAAGCACACAAAAAGAAAATATTTTTGTTTTTTTTAGAAAATAAATAATATTAGTAGAAGAATGGAGGAGGAACTCCTCCACACTTAAGTGAAAGCACGGGTTGCCTCCCGAGAAGCGCTTAATTTTTAAGAGAGTCGTTAGCTAGACTCGTATTTCGGGAGTTATTAGTTTGGGAAAAAGGGAGTGACTGCTTCCCTTGGGTCATTGTCTTCTTCGTGATATAGTTTAAGTCGATGGCCATTGACTATGAACGTCTTTCCATCTTTTCCATAAAGTTCAACATATCCGGATGGATATTGATGTTTCACTATATAAGGTCCTAACCATCGGGATCTGAGTTTTGGTTGTTTAAATTTGTACTTTGAGTGAAATAGCAGGACTTTATTTCCTTGTTTGAATTCCTTTCTCATTCTTAATTTTCTGTCATGCCAGACTTTGGTTCTTTCCTTGTATAGACGAGAGTTTTCATAAGCTTGGTGTCTAAGTTCATCTAACTCATGTAACTGAAATATTCTTTTCTCACCAGCAGCGATGAGATCTGGGTTGCAATTCTTCAGTGCCCAGTATGCACGGTGTTCAATTTCAAATGGTAAGTGGCAGTTCTTTCCATATATTAGCTTGTATGGTGTAGTACCGGTAGGTGTTTTGTAAGCAGTGCGAAAAGCCCACAGAGCATCATCAAGTTTTCTTGACCAAATAGCAGGATTGTCTTTAACATTTTTTTAAGAATTCTTTTAAGAGCTCTGTTCGTGTTTTCAACTTGACCACTAGTTTGAGGGTGATAAGATGTAAAGAAACGGTGGTTGACCCCATATCTTTTCATGGTTTTTTACATTATTTTGTTACAGAAGTGAGTACCTCTGTCGCTGATTAGAGCTTTGGGCATTTCGAAACGGCATAATAGTTTCTTCAGAAAAGGTGACTACTACTCGGGCATCATTGGTTGGTAAAGCTTGAGCTTCAGCCCATTCAGATACGTAATCAACATCGACTAGAATGTATTCAAATTTATATGATTTCGGGAACGGTCCCATAAAGTCGATACCATATATGTCGAAAATTTCACATACTTAAATGTTGTTTAAGGGCATCTCCTCACGTTTTGATATATTTCCTATCTTTTGGCATGCTTCGCAAAGACGAACTAGAGTATGAGCTTCTTTGATGATTGTTGACCAGTAAAATCCTGAATCAAGGACTTTTTTAGCAGTTATGTTGGGTCCATAATGTCCACTGGTTGGTTCGTGGTGACATTTATCTAAAATGGTTTGGGTTTCTGGTCCAGATATGCAGAGTATGATCATACCGTCAGAACATACTTTGAAAAGGTAAGGTTCCTCCCAAAAGTAGTGTTTGAGGTCGGAGAAAAATTTATTCTTTTGTTGGTACGTCATTACTTTTGGTATAATATCACCGACTAGATAGTTTGCAAAATCTGCGAACCAAGGTTCACTAACGGTGTTGATTTCCATAAGAGTTTTTCCGAGAAAGTTATCATCGACTTCACTGTCATCGCTTGTTTCATCATTTTCGATTCGAGATAAATGGTCGGCTGCAACATTTTCTGTTCCTTTTCTGTCTTTGATTTCTATGTCGAATTCTTATAGAAGTAAGATCCATCGAATAAGGAATGGTTTAGCGTCTTGCTTTTTGAATAAGTGCCTTAGAGCTGAATGATCAGTGTGAACAATAGTTTTTAAGAGAATAAGATAGGATCTGAATTTGTCAAATGCAAATACTACAGCCATGAGTTCTTTTTCGTTTACGGTGTATTTTTGCTGAACTGGATTGAGGGTTTTGCTTGCGAAATATATTGGGTAAAAGTTTTTACCATCTTTTTGACCTAAGACGGCTCCAACTGCGAAATTACTTGCATCACACATAAGTTCAAATGGAAGATTCCAATTTAGGCTTACGATTACAGGAGCATATGTGAGTTTATCTTTCAATAATTTGAATGCTTTTTGATATTCATCATTGAACTCAAATGGAGTATCTATTTTGAGCAGCTTAGTAAGAGGTCAGGTAATTTTCGAGAAATCCTTAATGAAACGTCAGTAAAAACCAACATGTCCAAGATAGCTTCTAATACCCTTGATATTAGTTGGGGGTGGGAGTTTTGAGATTATATCGATCTTTGCTTTATCGACTTCAAGTCCTGCACTGGACACTTTGTGTCCAAGCACAATTCCTTCTTTAACCATGAAGTGACATTTTTCCCAATTTAGGACAAGATGAGCATCTTTACAACGTTGGAGCATTTTATCGAGGCTGTTTAGGCATGTGTCAAAAGAGTTTCTGAAGACGGAGAAATCGTCCATGAATACTTCGACTGATTCTTCGATCATATCGTGAAAGATTGCCAACATACACCTTTGGAATGTGGCAGGAGCATTACACAACCCGAAAGGCATTTGCCTATAAGCGTATGTTCCGAAAGGACAGGTAAATGTTGTTTTCTCTTGATCATTAGGATCGATAGGAATTTGAAAATAACCAGAAAAACCATCGAGGAAACATAAATATTTATTTCATGCTAGTCTTTCTAACATTTGATCCATAAACGGCAAAGGGAAATGATCTTTTGCGGTAGCTTCATTGAGTTTGCGATAAACGATGCATACTCGCCAACCCGTAACGGTTCTTGTTGGAACAAGTTTATCATTTTTGTTGGTGACAACTGTAATACCACCCTTTTTGGTACATAGTGAATAGGACTAACCCATGGACTATCAGCAATAGGATATATAATACCGGCATCCAAGAGTTTCACGATTTCTTTTTTAACAACTTCTTGCATGTTTGGATTTAACCGTCTTTGTTTTTGGACAACTGGTTTCTTGTCATCCAAGAGTTGTATTTTGTGTTTACAGAATGATGGGCAGATACCAGGAATATCTGTCGTTTTCCAAGCAAAGGCTTGCTTATGCTTTTTAAGGACGGATACAAGTTTGTCTTTCTTTTCTTTGGATAGCTGAGATGATATGATAACAGGAAGAAAAGAAGGTTCTTCCAGGAATACATATTCCATATGATCAGGAAGGGGTTTGAGTTCGAGATCCGTAGGAGGTTCTTCGAGAGATGTTTTGATCTTATAATTTGTATTGATGGTGATTTTCTCGAATGGTGGTTCTTTGGTGTCGGATTCAGAGTCAAAATTTTCATCGGCATTCATTGTCATGAATTCATCGAATTTAGCAAAGATTTCTTCCTCGAGAAGGGTTCCTTCAATGAAATGAAGGATTTTACTACCTTCGTCTAGAAGAGCATCGAAATCTTCTTCTAAGATTTCATCGATGACATCGATACTAAAACATGTATCATCGTTCGAATAAGAGTGTTTTATTGCGGAATCGATATTGAAAATCATTCGTTCAGTTCCAACTCTAAGATTGAGTTGTTTTTGTTTAACTAGAATAATTGCATCAGCAGTATGAAGAAATGGTCTTCCCAAAATAAGAGGAACTTTGTTATCTTCTTCCATTTCTAGGATAACGAAATCAGCAAGAAAGGTGAATTTACCAACTTTAACGAGCATATTTTCAGCTATTCCCACAGGTTATTGGAATGATATGTCGGCTAATCTTACGCTCATTTTGGTGGGTTTGAGAGTTTTGAGAGATAGTTTGGCATATAGCGAATATGGCACAAGGTTAATGCTAGCACCAAGGTCGGCTAAGGCATTGCAGGAGAAGGTTTTGTTGAAATTGCAAGGAATTAGAAAACTTCTGGGGTCTCCGAGTTTAGGTAGAACTTTGTTTTGGATCATTGCTGAACTTTCATCGCTTAAGAAAGCGGCAGAAATTTGTTCGATTTTGTGTTTGTTGTTTATTAGTTCCTTGATAAACTTTCCATAATTAGGCATTCCGGCTAAGACATCGATAAGAGGTACATTGATTCGGACAGCGCGGATCATGTCGAGAAATTTTTCGTATTGAGCCTCTATTTTCTCTTTCCTTAGGCGTTGAGGATATGGAATTTCTGGTTTGTATGGCTTAGGGAATGTAGTTTCCTTGACTGGTTTTGGATTTTGAGTTTTCGGTTGTGGTGTAGGTTCTTCGTCTTCTTCATCATCATTATCAAAATTGATAGGGGTTTCAGAATTGGTTTGTTGATCATTTGGGTTAACTGGTGGGTCATAAGATTTACCACTCCTTGTGAATACGGCATTCACATGCTCATTACGAGATTGCGGTGGTTGGTAGGCTTTAGAATTGTGTCCTTTTAGGTTTGGTTGAGTATTGCTAGGAAGAGATCCAGAAGGTCGACCAGATTGCTTGTCAGCAAGTCTGTCGAATTTGGTTTCTAGATTTTGGATTGAAGCTTGATGATTTTTGGCTACGGTTTCGAGTTGGGTTTTGAGATCCATGAATGTTTCTTTGATGAAAGCGTTGGTTGATTGCTGAGATTTCATGAAATCATTGAATTGTTTTTTAAGGTCATAGGGCTTTTCATCAGTATTGGATCGATAGTTGTCTTGGTTGTAACTACTTCGTTCGTTTGAACGCCAATTATCGTGATTTGAGTCCTGGTCGCGGTAATCATTGTAAAAACGAGTCTTACAAAAAGTTTGCATGAATTTAGCCTCTTTTTCATGAGACATAGGTGTGTCATCTTCATCAAGATCGGGTTTTGTCTTTCTAGCATGGGTTTGGAGTTCTTTATACTGAGCATCCATTTTCAGGGTCATGGCATCCATTCGGGCCATAATTTTGTCAGTATTAGAATTACTGCTACCTTCATCGGCGAAAGCAACGGTTTTCTTAAGAGATGATTTGGTCTTTTGATTTTTAGCCCATTCGAGCTTGAGTAAGACTTTATCTTCGAGAAGCTGATAAGCTTGATTTGGTGTTTTATAGAGGAAAATACCACCAGCTGCGACGTTAAGAATTTCTTGGGTTATCTCACTTAGACCGTGATAGAAGATTTTAATAATGTTGCCTTTGGATAGATTGTGACCATGGCAGTTTCTAAGCATTTCTTTCATACGAAGCCAAGCATCAGTTAGAGATTCGTTCTCATGTTGAGAGAAAGCTCGGATTTCTCTGAGGAGTCAGTCGAAAAGAGCTGGGGGAAAGAATCGGCTAATGAAAGCGGTTCGAAGTTCATCCCAAGTTTCAATAGTTCCTTCGTTGAGTTCGTCTAACCATGTTTTTGCTTCCCCAGTGAGTGATAGGGGAAACATCATTAGGCGGACGGCTTCATTTTCGGTATCTCTGTATTTGAACATATCACAAATTCCGAGGAATTCGTGGATGTGTTTGTGAGGATCGGTTTTGGTTCTGCCATAAAATTTATAACACCCCATGTTTTAGGGTCATTTATGACGTCAAGAAATTCACTAATTATTTTTAGTATTGTACGCGTTTGCTTTTAAATCGTAATCGTTAAGTTAAATCGCGTAAGCTAAAAATTATCATTCAATGTAAATGGGCATCAAACAATTAAATGTTTACATCAAGCAAGTGTTAAGTAATTATTTTGAGTATAATTATTAACTTTGTTCATTTTATTTTTATTGGTTACGTAAAGTGATTACGTTTCGCGATAAAATACGTTTAGGCATTCCCGGAACTACCAAAACTTTTTTACGCTTCAATAAATACCCAAAATTGTTTCCAATACCCAAAAATTACTAAATAACATCATATATATCATTATATGGCCGGATTTGGTGATAAAAACCAAGAAAAATATCTAGAAATCTAGCAACTTGGTTTGTACAACACATCTCCATTAAACCTTAAGACATTTTCAAGAAAGAACCATATCTTCACCAAAGACTTTCCTAGATTTACTCATCTTGTCTAAGTCTTCCTATTTACCTTTTGACTAGTCTTCTTTGTATATAAGTCATGTACTAGTAGAAGAATACACACACAACTTATTTCTTAAGGTGAAAACACAAAAACACTCCCTTTGTCACCCTATTAACCCACGACTACATACAAAAACACACCAAATCCATATAAAATTTTATTTACAACACTTACACACATTCCTACATGATATCTAAGATAACCTAAGGTGATTGGAAGGGTTGCTTTAAGGTTTACAAGGGTGAAACAAGGATAAAGCAAGATTAGGATTTTCTTGGAAAACTAGGGTTTTCAAGTTATGCAAGCTTGGGTTATTCATCTAAACAAGGGTTTAGATCATCTTGTCCATCACCACACATCATATTAAGGTCATCTAAAACTCTTTATAACCTTACATTTATCATTTTATGTATATATATGTTCTATGTAGCAAAATCACCATTTAGGATACTTTTGAATATGTAAAATGGGTTTCTACTTGTGATTATGGTTTTGTACACTTTTACATATTTTGTGTTGTTGATAATATCATGTTATAATGGGATATAAGTATTGTACAATGTTGGTTTAAGTATAAAAAATATATATATAAAACTAGTACTTAAAAGTTACTTAAGGAAGTTTATGACTTAAAGTGTTGTTATGGACTTGTTAACTTGGACTCATGGATAAAAATATGGACTATGGACACTAATATATATAATACATATGATATAAAGGGTTGTGGAAGACTTGTGGTATTTTATTAAGTTGAAAAGTATATAAAAACAAGTTTATATATATAAATGCCTAAATATTAATAAAGGGTTGTTTAAATTCGAATTTCAATGCATGGATTTTATGATTTATAAAAATAGTATACCTCATGACGATTCCGGGCATATAAGGAAGTTGAAAAACTGATTTATAACGAAAAAGATACGTAGTTTACGAGTTTTACGATAATAAACGGATTTATAAAAGAATTTTTATAGAAACTTGTTATGAAAATTCTACAAACAGAAGGTTTGGTATTTTTATTAAATCATACATATTTTTAGGATTCCAAAACAATAAGAATCGTAATTTTTCAATTAATAACGAAGAAGTTATGAATTTTGCGAGTTTATATACTTAAAATGTATAGAAATACTTTTATAAAAAGTTACTGTTCATATCAAAAGCATTTATTTTTGTAAACCTCATAAATAAACAGAACTTTCAATTACGAGAACGTGCTCGAAAGAATTACTAAAAACGGAGCTAAAACGAATAAAATACGACGTTTACGGTAAATAAAGTTTATAAAAGTAATTTTATAAACTATGAACAGTAAAATTTACTATTCATCAGCAGACCCAAATGTATAAAATGTGATAATTTTGATACATCTTTCAATTACAAAGACGTGCTCGAAAGAATCGCTAAAATCGGGTTTAAAACGAATAAGTTATTACATTTACGGGTTTTACGATAATTAAAACTATAAAAAATAAATTTATAAACTGGTATGAACAATAAAAGTATTGTTCATCGGTGGACTCAAAATATAAAAATGTCATATTTTGATACATCGTCTTAATACGAAAGCGTGGACGTAAGAAACAGACCAAACGAGCTTAAAACGTGAATTTTACGTCGTTTTAACTAAGAGAATATTTTTAAACGTTTTAACTTTATAAATACATTTTCACAAACACGATTAGATGGTGATGTAGCTATATAGAATTATATATGGTAGTAGTTATTTAAAATGCGTAGTACTTATACGGCCTATATTGGATTATGTTGCATTCGGCATTTGTCTGACGCATTCTGCGTGATATACTTGATATTAGCTCATTCAAAGTGAGTTCATAGCCCTACGTTTTACATGATTTTGTTTTATAAGTTTTTGGGGTGAGAAACATGCAATGTTTTACAATTGGACACAAGTGGGAAATTTTATATTATGATTACGCGTTGCCTAAGTTACGATAACCCAAAGGAGCCCATTATCATGAACTGGTTAATTACCTGGAGGGTAAGAGCGAATGTTATAAATAGATCTATTGGGATTGACATCCCCGTTCGGGTGAGTCATGCTCACTGTGCCGGTTTGCCAGACAACGAACGTATACCATGTCGGACGAGGGATGTTCTGGGTTAGAACATCAATACGGGCAATGCTGGCAATTTTATATTGCAATATATTTATGTCGAGCTTCAGTGTCATGAGCTTAGGGAAACGTAATTACATTTATGTGATGTTTGCAATCTGTTGCATTATCATTCAAATGGGAGATCTTGTGGTCCTACATTATACGATTTATCAAACCTATGAATTCACCAACATTATTGTTGACGTTTTAAAGCAATGTTTTTCAGGAGGTCAATAAGGCACGAGATGCAAGAGGATACCTTGGTGGTTATATTTTGGATGTCATATGCTTAAAGATTTGGTTGCATTACATTTTGGGGAAACATGTGTCATGAACTAGAATCTTTGTAATATTAACAATGAACAAGTTAAGCGTCGGGCTTTTTGTAACAAACATTTGCTAAATCCAATGTATCAGTTTTAAATGACTTTTTTATGGTCGTTCTATATACATCTTGTGTTATTGATCTATGAAGTAACACGCCCCGGACCCATATTCCGCTGCGACCCATTTTGGGGGTGTTACAAAATTGGTTTCCTTTTACAAGAGTCAAGTGGTTACCTTTAATAGAAAATTCGTTAGCAGTTTCAGGAATAGTGATTGTGAAACTGGGAGTCAGAGCGACAACACGGTCGGCAACCTACATGGGTTCATCATTCATTGGATAAAGATTTTCAAGAACAACTAGAAAGTGATGGAAGTGGTTGATGTCGAGAATTGGCGGATAGACAATTCTCGGGTTTTTGAGGTGGGTTGTTTCTTTGATTGAATGGAACTCTTCTGTTTCATCGACGCCGTCTTCGATTCAGAGTACGTTCAGGCTCAGGTAATGGTTCGACAAGTTCAGAATTGGAAGTACGTGTAAGCATCCAAAGGAGAAATTATTCGGGGTCAGTTTGCCAGAAAATTGTACGGCGATTTTGAAAAATATGGGGGAGTTAAAATAATTTTCTAAATTTTGACTACAGAACAGCTAAGAAATCCCCGGCAACGGCGCCAAAAACTTTGATGTGTTTCAAAAGCTTTAAATTTATAAGACTGAAAATACCGGATAATTATATGGAAACACACGGGTAAAAGTATAACCCACGTATGTAGTATAATCTTTTAGGGTAAGACCAGGTCGTTCCACAGGGATTAGAGTAGTGTTCAAATAATCAGAAAGAAAATAGACTTTAAGAATTTTGACAATAACTTATGCTTTACCAATGATAATAAGTATGACTACTCGGATAGTTGAAAAATAATTTATAAGTGTTGGAAATGATTTGACGTCGAAGATGGGACATTAATTTATAAAAATGATTTCTCGTCAGAAAACGTTTTCACATATTAACTTGGTTAACTTAAGACTTATATTTAGTTAACTAGACCAAATGTGTCACTCAAATAATCCAGTTACTATTATATCAAAGCTTATTTTGTTTATCAGTTTATGAAAGTGGATTTCTCGGTACAGATGATAAAGATCATAGACAAATCTTTAAAACCATATAGATCATAACGGGTCTTTTGACCTATACAGATATGATTATATAATCTAAGTTGATAAGCAAAAATAGATAAGATAAGATATAACAGGGTTGCAACATAAGCTTAAGATTAAAGAGATCACAATCATACCAAACACTTATTCATTATCGTAACTTCACCGAGTAGTCATGAGAGAATTAGCCTCTCATGGCTAAGGAGTTCATAACAAAAGTACACTTTACATAAACTTCCATTATTTCGGCAACTAAGTAGGAAACCGTCTTCGTTCTTGATCGTTAGATCTTTTTCTTCAACTCAAGAGGTGTTTCTTGGTGAAAGGAGGGAGATATGTGTGTGTGTGAGATGATTGGTAAAGGGAGAATGGAAGGAATTGGATGATTTGAGGATGCAAATTCGTCCTCAATTTATAGGCAAGTTTGGATGCAAAGTGCGTCGCACTTTAGAAAAAGTACGGCGAACTTTGAGTGTTAATGCGATAGCAATTAATGGTTTTACTGGAAGTGCGACACACCTGAAAATAAGTGCGGCAATTTTGGTGAGTTAATGCAGGTGCATTTATTAGACTTTAATTCTTTAGACTTTGGGAAAAAGTGCGGCGCACAATCTTATAAGTGTGGCGGTTTTGGCTTCAGAGGAAAGCGCGGCGCACAAAGTTATAAGTGCGGTGCATATCTTGAACTTTTAGCTAGAAATCTTTTTTTTCTTGTATTCGCCTCCCAAAGTGTATAAATTCTTGAGCTTGGGTTTGTAGAGTCTTCAAGTGAACCTATCAGCAATTTAAGCTAATTAAGTATCAAAAGTTCACGAGAAATGATAAAATATACATAAATAACGCCATAGAAACATGTATAATTTGGGCGTTATCAGTGAGTAAAGAAGAGAACAAGTGGAGCGGTTTCTATCTAGGCCATGTATGAACCGGGTGTATACATCTGAGGTGAATGGAGGGCTAAGCGGGTCGGGATCGGGTTGGGTCACACATTAAATGCACCCAGTTTTCCCTGTTTTTGTTAGTTTATATAATTACATAAAAAACCAGAGACTTACACAAAAACTAACGGGTTAGGTTGAGTAAGAATAAGTTTAAGTTGTATGTTAAGCCAAACCGCTGGACCCATTTATCAAACGTGTCATATTCGGCTTTGTGGTGAGTTAAAACGTCGAATCGTTATTAGCTTTTTCTAAACAAAACAAAAGTAAAATTTATAATTAATTAAATAAGGTGTTTGAGTTAAAAAGGGTTACATGGGTAACGTTTGAGTTAATCATAAACAAAACTAAGGTGGTGTTTGATAAAGACTTATGTGGAAACTAGAAAGGGGGGCTGAATAATTTACAGGTTCGTTTTACGTTTTAAAAGTTTGCTTACAAAATACTTAGATTCGAGTTATATGTTCAACCAATCACCAATATGAATCAACAATATAAATATCTAAACTAATACTAATTAACAATCACAATAATATAAAGAGATAAAGAAAAGAACAATCAAACCAAGACGCCAAGATTTTATAGTGGTTCGGCTACGAAGCACCTCTTCACCCTAATCCACTCCTCGAGTATCCTACTCGAGATTTCACTATGTCAACAAGCTCTCTTTAGGGGGAGAAAACCGTTTACACGTCGCTTAGATTATTTTTCGACACTAAGCTAAATGTCGAGTCCTAATCTTAGCTATAACCAATCTACCAGTTCACAAACACTACACAATCACAAGATCTACACTATCGGATTTACACACAATCTGAATCACACAATTACACAAAATAATTACAATAGAGATTTGGTACTTAGAAGAAGAGACGAAAGATCACTAAATAACAATTCGTTTCTTGGCGAATACGAATGTTCTTCTCTTGCACTTGATAGAAGAATAAGAAAGATGAGATAAGATTGGATCACTTGAAACAAGATTAAACAATGTTAGTGATCAAGAGATTTAGTGAGAGAAAGAAGGTTTTTAGAGAGAGAAAGTTATCTAAAAAAATCATGCAAAGAGGTGTTTTTTTTTTGCCAGCAATAGTGCAGTATTTATAGTCAGCGAATCCCAATGGTCATCTGCTGGCGGTCCTGGCGGTCCTAGATATATCTGGGGGCCGTCGTGCCTATCAGGGGGCCGCCAGTAGACTCCGTTTATGTTTTTGTCTTTTTGTTGGGAAGGTTGTATCTAGTATGGAAGCTTTTATTTTGGGGGGAAAACCAAATTTAAATTTATTATTTAAATAAGACATTTTATTTTATTAAAAAGTATTTTTGTATATTTATTTTCTAAAAATACTTTTGTGAAAATATTTTTCTTGATCACTAATCATGCTTAATGATTTGTTTGTACATACCTTAAGTGATTAATCTTAGAAATGGAATTTTACGATTAATAATTTGTAAACGTTTATTTTTATTGTAAACGTTTTTATATTTTGTTATTATCAAAAGGTTGAGAGGTCAAAAAATATAAATAACATTTTTAGACATTATTTGTATTAACAATCTCTCCTTTTTTGATGATGATAAAATATAAACTCATTTTGTATAAAATTAAAGGTTTCAAATTATTAATGAGTTTCATTCCATTTTTCCCCTTTTTGTCAAATTCAAAAAAGATATCGTCGAATAGTTGTAGAAAGAAAGAAGTCGACGACATCAAGACTCCCCCTTGATGTAGGCTCCCCCTTGTTTGGGGCACCAAGGGATCGATCTTACGAGAATTGTTTGCTACAAAACAAAGTTAGAGGTCCAAGTGCAAGACAAATATCTTTTAAGCAAAACACTAAATTTAACTCACCCATAAAAGAATTTCATTCAATAATCAAGGAACTCATACAATAGTAAACATAACTAATTAACTCATAACATGCAATGAAAATAGAGCTAAGGTGAACAAGGGATCATTAATCCATAAATTACACTACAATCTAAACATACTACATGAAGTAGATAAAGATAATACTACATAAGTCCTAGATGATTCATGATTCATAGGGGATGACTTTTGAGCAAAAAGTTGGGGTGATACATTATGAGATTTTTGAAAACATTTCAAGGTGGAGGTGGAAAGTGTGAGGTGATTGCGGTTGTGAGAAGATACTCAAGATAAGCAAACATGATGTGCATCTCATCTCTTAAGGTTAAGAAAAGATTTCGGTTATGAGAACAACATATGCATGTTGACCCATGGTAGTCATGGTAGTTGTAGTATAGAGGATGACCCATGATAGGTCGTTGAGGTTGTGGTAGAGATGGTGGTGATGGAGTTTCAAGGTTTTCAAATGGTGACAATGAGAGGGTGATATCCAAAGAAGGATGACTTTGAAGTGGTTGAGGGTTTGAAGGTCTATGAGGAACATTTAAGATGTTGTCAAGCAAAGGGTTCAAAGGTTGAGGAGAAGTTGGTTCATTAGAAGATGGTGGTGAAATTTAAAATTTTGATTGAAAAGAAGAAGGTGTGTTTTCTTGGCTTGATGAGGTTTCATTGGTTGATGAAGTTTTTGATGGTGCATTTAGAAGAGTTGGAGATGAAGAAGTAGTTGTAGGAGAAGGTGTAGTGAGGTTTTCATCATCATTTGTGAGATCAACAAAGAGTTATTTTAGAGGAATGATGGTGAGTTTGATTTTCTTAAAGACATGGGAGGAATAGGCTTGAGTGGAATCCATAGTAGAAAGGTTTGATGATGAAGATGATAAGAAGAGTGGGAAGGATGACTTATTTAATTAGGAAGCATAGGATTGAAGTGGCAAAGCATGAGGATTAAGAAAATATATTCCAAAAGTGGTTTAGCAAAATGCAGGAAGTTTAGTTGGGTCTAGAAAAGAGAATAGTCAACTACACAGAAAATCAAGTAGTCACAGTAAAATTTCCGTGACTCTGATGGCGGTCCCATATATATACGGTAGTTCCAGATATGTTTGGGGGTCACCCCTTATTATGGGGGCCGTTTTCTAAAGGAACAAAAAATTTCTAGTTTTTCCTGATTTTTGTAAATCCTATACTATAAAAGTTTCCCTAATTTTCTCTTTTGCAGTCAATCCTATTTCACCATGAATCATCTAAGACTTAATAATCAAATTTACAAAACTAACTATCCTAAATTCTATAAAAGAAGCACATATAGGCATATTAAGCAAGAGATAATCATGTATAATGTCATATAAGTAACCATATTGTATCAAGGTGCATGCAAGCAAGGGTTTAGGATGATAAAATGGAATGATCATCCAAGGCAAGTTATGTTGCCCGTACTACGTACTAAGTTACTACTAAATAGCATAAGTTTAAGTACCTAAGCATAATAAAGTAGTAAATGTATAATGCCAACATCTATAAATAAGTAGCATAAATAATAAAGTGTTCTCAAAGCAATTCTCCAAATTACTTATTTCTTCTTCCTTCTTAACAAGTTGCGGATGCCTTGTCCGAGTGACAATAGTCCACCCCGTTGCTCATCTCGTAATTGAACTTGACGGTTTATGATTCCAGTTTAACGAGTGTAAAATGGTTCCAAGTGAGGGTCAATGTTTGGTGGGTTTTGAAAGACTTGAGGAACCTCATTTGTTAAAGAATTAACAAAACGAGTGGGGGAAGGAGTACTTGCACGCGAGGTTCCTTCGTTATTGCCATCATCGTTGAGATGAGAGGAAGATGGTTGACCGAAGGCAGAAGATGAGGAAGTAAAATAATGACCTCTTCTCGTGCCACAATCCTTTCGAGTCTTTCGCTCTTGTTGAGTGGTAAGAGGATACATGACACGATCGTACAAGACATTGGACTCATTTAACAACTCAGTATTTTTGCCTATGACATACTTAAACAAGCGAGTCAATAACATACCATACGGTAGTATCAACCTAGCTTGTTTAGTGACAAACTCCATTGGTTTTGCCATATAATAGGCGAGGTTGAACTTTTTAGAGTTTGCAACATAATAGAGCATGTAACAAAGACACGCGGGAACAGGATCCCTATTACCCCCCAGACAGACAACATTTTCCCGGATAATTTCTTCCAAAGGATTCAAGGTAGACACAATTTCACGAGTGAGAATTTGATGATCCTAAACATCAATTTTTTGCTCATGACGGATGCGAGTGACCTGACCTTCTCGATCATTTCAAATATACAAAATAATGTCATCAAGAGAATGAGGGTTGGTTTGGTATGGACCATCCCTAGGAACACCATATGCCAATTCGTTAAGTGACCACTTTTCGGTAAAGACACAAGCACCCTCACAAGGTATGTCAAGAATTTGAGAAAATTCTTCAAAAGAGTAAGAAAAGAATTGATTTTGAATCACAAATTCGATAAACATTTGACCTTCGTTGGAATAGTTAATTTGATATTGACTATAAAATTCAAGTATGAAGTGAGGATAAATTTTGTCAATGATTTCAAGAAGACACTCAAACTCAAGAAAACTAAACAAGGACCGAACATAGCGAAGATCCGCAAAGTCCTCAAAAACCACCCAACCCTCATGAATGTAGCGACTTTTAAGGTTTTTTAGTCTTTCTTTTAAAGGTGAACGGTATTCATGTGAAATTATTAGAATGTAGTGTCTTATATTTTTATGGTCTTCAGATGATTTGAGAGGCATGATTACCTAGAAAGATAGTATTAAAGTCACATTTTATTATCATTTACTTGTAGTGTTGTATGGACATTGTTTCTAGTGTGTGCCTAAATGTGACAAATGTAGAGTAACGATTAACTCGGCCTAGAAATAAAATCCTAAGAGTTAACCCAAACGCTCCTTAATTTAATTTTGCTCATCCAAACATGTCAAAAAATACATATGAATTATGTATCTCGAATTTTGTTCATGAGGTCATTATGCATGTGTTTAAAAATATTTTTAAGTTGTATTAACAATGCATAACAATAATTTTATTATGTTCCTAACGTGAGTGATTTGAAAATAAAATTGGGGTTTTGGTTCGAAATCAATTATTCGACAAACTTACTAATGTATGTAAATCCTATGTCTAAGGGAAGCATATTAGTTATACATTATATCTTAGTAGTCCTAATTATACAAAATTGAAAGAAAAATGAAAAATCCCCAATTTTAATTTTTGTGTTTATCATGAACTCTAGACTCAAATTGAAAGAAAATAGATAAAATGACTTACAATTGATGATCGTTGTGATGTTGTGAATGATTATTAGTGTTGATTTAATCTTCAATTAATGTTTAGGTGGTTGATTTTGAGTTTTGGGTTGTTTTGATTCGTGTTCGTCGCACTAACAGGGAAAAGGGATGTTTGGTTTTGAGTTTTGAACATTTCTGACAAAGTACAGATTATACGTGTCTGCTGGTGGCGGTCCCATATCGATCAGGGGGCGCCCCAAATAAGCTTTTGGTGCCGCTTGCTATATGGGGGTCGCCCTTAGCAAGGGTTTTTAGATCTAGTTTTGACAAAAACTTTATAAAGAGGGGTGACATTTTAATTTGCATTTCCCGAATTAAAAATGCTCAAAGTACTTCAGACAAAGTATTTAAGTTGTCATGACACGGAACGGAACACGGACTAGAATCGAGACTAGAAGAAGGAGAAGCGGACTAACACGATTTATGGAATGTGTTCCATCATTCCTAAACCAAGACGTAGATAGTTAAACGATTCATGTTTAAGGGGTTTTGTAAGGATGTCGGTGATATTGTCGACGAACGACACTTTTTCGATTGAGATATGTCCTTTTTGGACATTATCACGAAGAAAGTGGTGACGTATTTCGATGTGTTTAGTACGAAAGTGTTGCACCGGATTTTTGCTAAGGTCAATCGCGCCTTTGTTGTCGCACATGATCGGAACGTCGTCGAGTAGTACATCGTAGTCGATAAGAGCTTGTTTCATCCATAGTGCTTGTTGACATGCCTTTCCGACGCTTACGTATTCCGCTTCGGTGGTGGATATAGCAAGAGCGGTTTGTTTCTTCGAGAACCAATATGTCAAACAACATCCCACGAATGTACAAATACCGCTAGTGCTCTTTTGGTCCACATAATCTCCCGCATGATCAGAGTCGGCATATACTACGATTTCTATACCGGTCCCCTTAGGATACCATAATCCTAAGTTCGTGGAAGATACGCTTAACCGCTTCAAGGTGAGAGGTTTTGGGAGCCTCTTAGAAGCGGGCACAAAGGCAGACACTAAACATGATATCGGGCCTACTTGCCGTTAGGTATAATAAACTACCTATCATGCCTCGATTCTTGGTACTATCTACCAACTCACACTCTTTGTCTTTTATGAGTTTAGTATCGGAGGACATGGATATTTAGATTGATTAAAGAAAATACCATCTTCCATTTGTTTTATTTGTAATCCAAGGAAGAAGTTAAGTTCACCCATAATGCTCATCTCGAACTCGTCATGCATGATTTTGGCAAATTCATCACACATGTCTTGACAAGTCGAGCCGAATATAATGTCATCGACATATATTTGAACGATGATGAGATTCGAATTTTCCTTCTTAGTAAAAAGAGTGTTATCTACCATTCCTATTTTGTATTCATGTTTAATTAGAAAAGCTATTAATCTATCATACCAAGCTTTGGGTGCTTGTTTAAGACCATATAAAGCTTTCTTTAGTTTATAAACATGATCTGGTTTCTTGAAATCAATGAATCCTAGAGGTTGTGCCACATGTGCCACGTATACCTCCTCATTGATAAAACCATTTAGGAATGCACTTTTTACATCCATTTGGAATAGCTTAAAATATAAAGCATATGCATAAGCTAATAGTATCCTAATTGACTCAAGTCTAGCAACTAGGGTATAAGTTTCATCATAATCAATGCCCTCTTATTGATTATAGCCTTGGGCAACTAACCTAGCCTTATTTCGAGAAACAATGTCGTTCTCGTCTAACTTATTTCTAAACACCCACTTAGTTCTTATGATTGTCATATTCCTAGGTTGTGAAACTAATTCCCAAACGTTGTTAGCAATGAATTGATTTAATTCTTCTTGCATGGCGACTATCTAACTTTCATCCGTTAAAGCTTCATTCACATTTTTAGGTTCTATAATTGATATAAAACAAAAGAAGTTACTTTGGTTTTGTGTTTGTGACCTAAGGGTTCTTTGGTTAAGGTTTCCTATGACATTTTCTAGTGGATGGTTCCTAGACTCCTTAATATTGATTATTTCGTCAATTTCTAAAGTTCCATCCTTAATGTCATTTTCTAGGTTTTTCTTTTCGGTAACCTTAATTGCTTATTCTTTATCTAAGTCATCATCCACCAAGGGTGATGTCTTAGATGGTGGAGGAGTTTCATCGAATGTCACATTGAGTGATTTTTCAATTTTCCTAATGTGTTTATTAAGGATGATGTAGACTTTACTGTTTTAGGAGTAACCTAAAAAGACACATTCGTATGACTTTGGGTCAAACTTGGTAAGGTAGTCTTTAGTGTTTAAAATGAAGCACTTGCTTCCAAACACTCTAAAATAGTCAAGAGAAGGTTTCCTACTTCTCAAGAGTTCATAAGGTGTTTTTTCTAGGATGGCTCTAATTAGGATTCGGTTGAGAATGTGTGTTGAAGTATCTACGGCGTTACACCAAAACTTTTGTGGTAACGATTGTTCATTTAGCATAGTCTTACTCATTTCTTGAAGTGTCCTATTTTTCCTTTCAACCACACCATTTGATTGAGGAGTGCATGGAGCCGAGAAGTTATGTGTAATTCCATTAACATTACAAAACTCTCCAAATTGCAGCTCATTATCAAATTCCCTACCGTGGTCGGTTCTTATTGACACTTGTGTACATCCTAATTGGTTTTGAATTTTCTTACTAAATATTTTGAATTGATCGAAGGCTTCGGTTTTATCCTTAAGGAATCTAGTCTAAGTATACCTAGAGTTATCATCTACTATAACTAAGGTGTAGCGGTTTCCTCCGTAACTCCGTACGACGGATAGACCAAAGAGATTTATATGAAGAAGTTCTAAGCATCTAGTCGTTGAGACTATATTCTTAGCTTTGTGACTAGCGTGAGCTTATTTTCCAATTTTGCAAGCATCACAAAAATATTGATCAAACTTAAGCCTAGGTAGGTTTCTAACTAGATCCTTAGATGCTAACAATTGAATGAGATGCATATTAGCATGACCTAATCTTCTATGCCACAATGTGGATTTTTCATCAATCATTGCAAGACAAATTTTATCTTTTGGCTTATTTCCTAATTTCAACACATATAATCCTTTCTCCCTAATACCTCTACCTATAACCTTATCATCCCTAGTAATTTCACTATCATGTTCAAAAAAAGTTACTCTACATTTATTATCACATATTTTTCCTACACTTAGAAAGTTAAATCCTAAGTTATCAACATGTTCTACATTACTATATTTAGGGAGTCATTAGAAATCGTACATTTGCCAATGATGATACCGCGGAGATTACTACCAAAACTGACGTTACCTCCATTGTATGCCTTGTACGTAGAGAAGTGCTTTCGGTTACCCGTCATGTGTTTAGAGCATTCGCTATCTTTAATCCATTCGTCGGGTTCCAAGTCGACTCCAATGCGTATCTATTTATATAGGACAATAACTCAAACATCTGGTCCTCAATATCTCATGGGTCCAAAGTTGTTAGAGCTAAACATCCCTTGCATTTGATGCAATTGGTTGGGATGTAGACTTGGGAGACACATTTCCCATGGCATGTAACTTTGACGTTAGAAATTATTCCAAGTTACGAGAAAGCCATGAGATTGGTTTTGTCGACCAACGTTCCTTTTTTATTGCGGTGTTTTAGGACGAGGATAATTATTATTGACTCTTTTAGGAGGTGGAGTTTTTGATCTAAAATTTGGTTTTGAAAATCCAACTCCGGGTTTTAATGATGGCTTGTAAAAATGTTTAACTTCATTATAACTAGCAACGGGAACTTTGACGTTGTTTACTATTATGTGTTTTGGTCTAGGACCCAAAATAGATTTTTGAAAAGACACACTTTTCTCAAATCCAGGCGTGATGACTGGTGGCGGTCCCATAATTATTTTGGGGGCCACCTGTACACTATGGGCGCTGCCCATATTTATGTGACATCCATCAGAAAACGTCTTTTTCTGGGCTTTCACAAATTTTATTTCCTTAGTTCTACTAGATGATGCTTCAAATGAATTAAACCCTAAACCCAATTTTTCTTCGAAGGGTTTTGATTACTTAACATTTTAATTTAGACAATGTGTACTCTTTTCAAATTTAGTTAATCTAATGGCTTCCTCTTTGATTTTTTTGTTCTTAATTTTAAGCATATGACACTTTACACATTCGAGATCAACTCCCTTGTTTTTCTCGAGTGTTGACAATTTTTCTTTTAATTCACTAAGCTCTTTTTCTAAGCTATTTCTAGTGGCTTTTAATCTTTTGTTCTTAGTAATTATTTTTAGACTCATTTTGCATATTTTATTATATTCATTATCTATAGCCAAATCGTCTATTGATGAGTTTTTGTCACTAAAGTAAGATAAATCAGAACATACATCATTTAGAGCTTAAGCTACGAGACATGTTTCATCTTTAATCTTTTCATCATTTTTTCACCGCAATCGCTCCACGAACCTCCAACGAATGCTCTTTGGTTCTTGTCTCTCGGTGGTTTTAGACATTCTTCAATAAGATGATTTGGGTATCCGCATCTTAAGCACTTCCTTTCACCCTTGACATTTTTGTCGTCTCAATTTCTTTGAATGATCTTTTTGTCGTTCCTTGGTTGTCTAACGAATCTTCCTTTTCTTTTAAAGAACTTCTTGAAGTCTCTTACCGCCATGGCGTACTCTTCGTCTTCACTTCCGGAAGTTGAACATTCCTCATCACTATATTCCTTTTTAGCTTTTAAAGCTATAGATCTCCTTTCTCCTTTAGCTTTGACTATTTCAAAATCTTTCTTGATGATCATCTCATGGACTTTGAGGTTTCCAATAAGCTCATCAAGAGATAGTGATGTTAAGTCTTATGACTTTTCAATCGCCGTGACCTTTGCTCTCCATTTAGGATGTAGAGCCCTAAGAAACTTCCTAACATAATTCTTGCTAGAATAACCTTCATCAAGAGTTTTTAGACTACTAATAATAGTATTAAATCTAGCAAAAGCACTATCTATAGACTCGTCTTCAAAAATGATGAATTGTTCATATTGTAGAACCAAAAGGTCGATCTTATTATCTTTGACTTGACTATTACCTTGGTGCGTGATTAATAAAGTTTTCCAAATTTCTTTTACCGTATTACACATGAAAATCCTTTTATATTCTTTTCTAGGCAAAGCATTGTAAATAACCATTTTAGCTTCATTATGTTTCATAAGTCTCCTTTTAAGTTCGTTACTTTGTTTTTCAAAAGGGATAACCTCATCTAATTTGGTTTCCGGATTTTGTTCAATGTAACACCCAAAAATTAGGTTTTAAGTAATTAATTATGAAAAGGCCATTGGGTAAGTTGATTATGACTTAGTAGCCTAAATGTGTCAAGGGACTTAAGTTGTTGCCTGTTAGAATCAATACGGTGTATTGGTAATTGTGAATACGACGTATTAATATAAGAGTGGATATGGCATATTCAGACTTATGAATACGGAGTATTGGTAGCTTATCTTGGATACGACATATCCATAGGAATGGATACGGTGTATTGGTGAATTCGGCCAAAGGAAATGACTAAACTACCCTTTTTGATGAGTCGCCACTTTACTTAAATATCTCAGCCTCTAGACTTTTCCCTGGCATTCTAAACATTTCCAGTATTATAGTGTGTTTGTGTGTGTTGGCTTAGAAGGAAAAAAGAGAGGGAAACCCCACAGCAAATTAATAGTGAATTGATGAGGAAATCAAGGCTTTATGCAAAGGTTAATCCTTAACAATGATCATACAAGGTAAGTAAGCTCTTTTGAGTTGAATTGAAGGATTATAAATTAGGGTTCATTCACCTAAATTAGGGGTTTTGGGTAAATGGGGTTCTAAACCAAGTATTAAGGTGTTAATGATTATGGGTTAAGGTTAATTGATGATTAAATGTAAAGTAATTGGAAGTCTTCATCATATGATCAAGATATGATCATATGATGATTAAGGATGGAAGTAGGTAAGTTATGGGTTGTATAAACCCTTATTATAGTATTCTTTAAATATGTTAATGATATGTGATGATTATGGCAATAGGATGGCAAGCATGGAAGATGGTGATGATGTTAATGATAAACTTAGCTTTGGAGCTAAGGTAAGTAAAATGGTTATAATATGAAATTATGTTGATTGTATCATATATGTGTTATGTGTGGAAGTTGATAATAAAGGTTTAGGAGGTTTTGACTTATGATGATTGGATTAAGAGTTAATTAAGTGCTAGCTTGGCAAACTAGCCAAGGTTGTGGTTAAGCTAATTGTGACCAATTAAGGTATGTAAAGACTATTTGTGTGTTGAATGATATTTGGATTATGTGTTATGTGCAAGTGAATGTAAAGTATGGCATGATGGGTTAAGTTGAATGTGAATGATACTTATGTGATTCATGATATATAACATCATGTTATTGCCGTTTTACTTACTAAGCGTTATCGCTTACGTGTTTAAGTTGAAATGTTTTGTAGGTTCAATGTGACAAAAGTAATGTGCAGAGTAAGGCATAGGTGTGGAAGTACTTGTCAATATTAGACAAGTAGTTAAGGTAGATGTCGAGCTTGAATCAAGGTTGAACCCCCATGTGTCTTAACGATTTATTTATGAATGTTGTCAAATGTCAAGTGTCATCTAAACGTCGTTTTGTATAAAGGTAAAGATCATAGTTTTAACAACCCGAGTTTCAGGTCAACGTCTATCCCAAGCTACGACGATTATTTTTTTACGTAACTAGTTATAGTCGTTTATGCTTTATAAGGCTTGATGAAAATTTTCCATTTATAGGGTAATTTTAATCCGTGATTTAGTTTCTATTAGTTTTTAGCATCTAAGAACGTCAAAAAATTTATATTGTTGCTCCGAGAGCGTGATTATGTTATTTTTGTATTTTATGGCGTTTCCTCGAGTTTTTGTGAAACCCGTGTTTAAAGATCGTGTTTTACGAGGTTTAGCGTTTTAATAAAAGTTTTAAAGTAAATTAGTGGGACGGATTTAAAATATTTATAAACGTGGTGTGACCCGAGTTTTTGGCCGATTTTAAGTAAAAGAAATGACACTTTGTACTAGTTTTAAAAGAGATTAAGGATGGAGGGACTAGTTTTGCCAAAGTGCCAAAGTTAAATTCTATAAATAGGCACCAACCTCACACCCATAACACTTTTACAAAAATTTTACTCCTCCCCTCTCCTTGTTTTTGTTCGACCGACCACCACAAAGAAACCACCACCACTTTATTTTTGACATGCAATTAAACCCAATTATATCATCTAAATCTTTGTTTCAAGAGCTACAAATCCCATTATAGAAACCTCACATGCATTAAGTTTTGAAGAAGTTAGATTTTGGGTCAAGTTCTTGTGATTTTGATCTTAAAGGGGTGCTTAGATTAATTAGATTGTTGTTATTGTGAGTCGGTTGTGTTGAAAAAGGTTTTGGTTTGTGGTTTGGGTTGCTCGTCCGTACGGTCCAACAAGGGGGAAACCATAATCAAGTTTTGTTCTAGCTTTGTGAGTATTTTAATTGTGTTTTTGTGTTGATTAATTAGATTTTATTACATGTATACGATTATTGCTAGATGATTCAAGTGCGGAAAGTATTGAAAGCGTATTTGGTTATTGACCAAAGTTTGATGGTTTTAGTATAATTATATAGGCTAGTTAAGCATATTTTGATAGTCGGATTATGTCGAAAAAGTCATTTTCATGGGTTTTGGGTTGTTCATGTTTGACCAAAAAGTTTGACTTGACCGTAGCATGTCAAGAAATTTTTGAAATCTAAATCGGGCTTTTAAAAATGATAAAAGATGTTCTAAGGTTCGTTTTGATATAAGGTGGGCCTTGTAACTCATAAAAACAAAGATTTTACGGCCAAGTCAAGTTTGGTTATTTTGGGGTAAAAAGTCAACTACGAAGTTTGACTTTTGAAAGTCAAACTTGCGTATACTTTTGAATATAGCTTACAATAAGCAAAGGGTTCGTAATGTTAGTTAGATTAAGATGAAATGCTAAGTTGGGATTATATTATCCTTACTTTCGGCAAGCTTTCTAAAAATGGAAACTTTATGGAAAACGATGTAATATTGTTAGTGCGTCAAAGTGAAATGTTTTGCGTCGCACTTGAAGATTTTAGTATATGATTGTATGTACGTAATGAATGTTATATCTATATATATATATATGTATATATATATATATATATGTATATATATATATATATATAATAATAAATATATAATAAGATATAATATATATATATATGATGTGTGAAAATCTCAAATTTCTACCTATATAATAGACAAGTTATGAATTAGTTCATGCGGACTAGGCATGATGACTAGGCTATTTTAATGCTGACTCAAAGGGCAAAATGGGAACATTTTGGTGACTAGGCAATAACAGTGCAAATGCTGGGGGTATTGTAGACATTTATGAAGTTCCTTAAACCTTTGCTATAATATCGCCCCCACATTAATTCTTCCGTTTCAATTTCACCCACTAATTGTTCTATTCAAATCAAACATTCCTAAATTATCTTCTTCATTCACTATGATTTGTTTTGATTTTGAAAATCGTATTAACAAAATCATAATTATCCCTTCATTCGCTATGTTCATAATTGATGATAAAATCATTTAGGAAATTAAGGATGATTTGAATCGTACAATATTTTCTCCAGTTTTATCATAAATTATTTGGTTCTTATGATGAATACTTTGTTTTCAATCTCAAATTTCTACCTATATAATAGGCAAGTTATGAATTAGTTCATGTTGACTAGGCATGATGACTAGGCTATTTTAATGCTGACTCAAAGGGCAAAATGGGAACATTTTGGTGACTAGGCAATAACAATGCAAATGCTGGGGGTATTGTAGACATTTATGAAGTTCCTTAAACCTTTGCTATAATATCGCCCCCACATTAATTCTTCTGTTTCAATTTCACCCTCTAATTGTTCGATTCAAATCAAACATTCCTAAATTATCTTCTTCATTCACTATGATTTGTTTTGATTATGAAAATCATATTAACAAAATCATAACTATCCCTTCATTCGCTATGTTCATAATTGATGATATAATCATTTAGGAAATTAAAGATGATTTGAATCGTACAATATTTTCTCCAGTTTTATCATAAATTATTTGGTTCTTATGATGAATACTTTGTTTTCAATCTCAAATCAGGTATGTTTGAATTTCAATTGCGGTTTTAATTATTATGTGCATTCGATTAATTTAACCTTAAAATATGATTTCCAGTATGGATTTTTATTTTGATTTCGATTTTAAAGATTAAATTTTTATACATCTGTGGAATTATATTATGGATTTGAGTTTTGCAATCAACCATGACTTAATTTAGGATTATTAGTTATTTTTTTAGATTAAAGGTCTCACTGATAGAAACCACTGCTTCAATTGTGTTAATTATATTTTGAGATGGAAATCTATGTTTATTTGTGTTTACTGATTCGAAACAATAAAAGAATTAGCATTAAGATTCATGGTTAATAATTAATGTAGTACAAACTCAAAGGGGCAACCTGGAATTGCAATGAAATGGAATTAAATCAACATAATATCGCCCCAACATTAATTCTTCCACTGATGATGACCTGAAGTTTGGGTCTCGATGAAACAATTGAATCGACAATTTTAGCCAGGTTATTTTTTGAAGTTGATTTTTAATTGTATCTAAAGTTTATATGCGTTAGCCGATTTTATTTTTTGTTATGATGGATTAAACTAGGCTGATCAAGTGTAATATATAATGAATTAGGAATTATCTAAGAGGCATATGACGACCAATTTGAGGCATCTATGATCAAGTGCTACCTTTGACCCAGAAAACATAAAACGCCTCACCATAAAGGTAATAATTTTATTTTGATATTTCAATTTTTATTATGAGTTACTATGTTGTTTTGCAAAAATTAAGGTAATGTAGAACTTTTTAATTAATTGGTCAAGAGGCGGCATTGCTGCTAGCCTCAATTTATTGAGTCGAACAAGGAAGCTCGGTCACTCAACGATGGAGCTTCGGTCTCTAATTAGTTAACGTTGTAATAGAATATTATCGGGAATCGGGCTCGATAGATAATCTAATATTGTATATGTTTTGGGTTTAATCCCAAGCAAAACCCGAGCCCGGGTCCTAGTTAAATATCTTGCGCGTCACTTTTAAGTGTCGGGGTATATAAGGAACTTTTCCACTTGGAAAAGTAAGTTGTTTATATCTAAAATAATATCTTTTCTTTTTTCTCTCTTAATTCTCTCTCTAGTTTCTCTCTCTAAACAACTCATCTCTCTTTCTCATTTCTAGTTCCAATTTCGTGATCGATTGTGTGAAGTGAAGTGTTATCGGGATCCTACAATATTTCACGACGATTCTGAAGTCATAAGGTGGTTAGGTTAGGAATCAATCCTATGATCCAACCAGAACTGGAGGATCTACCTGAAGAATACTAGTAATCTTAAGATCAACCAAGAACAATAAGTGAGATGTGGGTTGGATTGTTAGAGAGAAAGATGATGGAAAATGGATGATGTATAAATGAATGTGTGTGAAACAAATGGAACAACCAACCCTCTCCAAGACTAGGAGAGGGTGTATTTATACTACATAGAGGCCGGCCATGGGCTGGAGTTGGGCCACCCATGGGCCTTGGGCCGGACTAGATTACTAATCTAATCCTTATACTAACTACGAGCTAAGACTATTACAACTTTGGAAGTGACCGACACTTTTCGTGTTTCCAACAATCTCCCCCTAAGGGAGGTCACTCCAATTTACAAACTTTAAGCCTAGCATACTATGCTTTATCCCTAGTCTTCAGCTCGTACTCTTGACTTTCTCTTGTGAATATGTTGTTGTGATCATTGACTTCTTGGATTGAGCTTGTTCCTTGAACTTGTATTTGACATAGTGATCTTGAGCATCTTGAGATCATCAACCAAGCACAATCTCTACGCCATCTTGTAACTTTGCCATCTTGTGGACTTGCGACTTCTGGACCGACATGCTCATACCATTCTTGAAAAGCTTTAATGTTGCATCTTTCTTGAAATTCTTTAACTTTAACACTTTGACACTTCTAGAAAGATGTGTGGTATCAGAGTAGCGGAAGTCTTGAAACATGTACTTGAGCTTTCATGATGACTTTATGTTTGTCGGTCGGGTATGAGCATGTGGTTATGGATCTTGTGAGCCAGCTGGAATCAGGAACCTCCACCACCATTTTACATAGCCTGCATAAAACAGTTAGCAATAAAGCAGGGGGACGAATATGGCTTTGTCATTCGCCCAGGTTTGGTTGGAGAAACCTTCGGATCCGTGAGGATCGACCTGTGATCAGATAGATTCAATTTAAGAAGAATCTTCTTGACAGGATTTCCAGCTGAAGTATTGAATCTTTCTAACACATAAGTATTAGATTCATCGTACTCAGCATGTTCTCATTATCGGAACGTCTCAAAGCAGACAGCACGATAAGAGTGAACCAGTGAGTTACTATCTCACCGATTGATATAGAAAATTGATTTGAAAATCAATCGGTGTATCACTTACAAAATTGTTTTTGTGACACACCGAGAGTGTTTATCATTTCAAAAATTCACTAACAACCGTTGATCCATTTCCTGGAACAAGTTTGATTCTTATAGAATCGCACCATCGTTTCTTTCCAGTTGTCACAAGTTTGATTCATAAAGAATCGCACAAGTTACCTACCATGAGCTTGTTTGATGTTGACTCAAGCAGGATTTCCATCTTCATTGTGAATAAATTCACTCTGATGTTCTGGCAAAATCACAAGGATAATGCGAAGGACTCTTAGAATGTATCTTGTAATTCACATTGTGTGAGTTAGCAAGTTGAATTTGACAAGTGTCCTAATGAGATTTATGGATGATCTCTTTTGGCTCTAGACTCAATAGTGCACTTTGTTTTTAGTGATCGGAGGCTGGAGCTGAGTGCCACCTTTTCAATATCAACTAACTCGGAGTGAGAGAGTCAATAGAAATGAGTGTATCTCTGTGAGTTTTGAAACAAAGTCTTTCTGACTTTGAGTAGCTGGGAGGGGTTTGTGCTTAGCGTCACTGGGTCCATGACTGTCTTCTTGTCAGGGACAACACTGTGTGGTTTCTGACAGCATATGTATTGACCCGGTTTCTGCCTAAGTGTATGGAGGGCTTCTTTCTTTTCACCCTTTATCCTTACTTTTCTTTTTCATTCTTCAACCCCTTCAATGCTTACCGAGACTTCATAACTAACACCTTGTTGGGTTTGTTCCAGTGTTAGCTCCATCTCAGTCGGCTGTATTTGCCCTGTCTCACTTTTTCTTCCTTTTTATCAATACCTAAGGTACTTCTACACTATCTAAGGTGGATTTCCCTTGAAGCTCCCTCAGGTTTGGCTGGATCATGGGATCTGAAAACATAAGCCTAACCGCCTTATAACTTTATAAATTAAGAACATGGTCAGTCTTTTGGTATTTCATCACATTCTTCCAAAAACATTGAAAATTTCAATCAAGTGTTTTGGATATAAAATATCAAAGATTTACTCTTTGAGAGTTTTTTCCATTATCATAAAAGGCTACCCCTTTAACATGTGCACCGTTTAATCGTTAGTACATGCTAGGTATGGAGTGCATTGAGTCCATTTTATTTGATCACTTTGTCAGTATTAATTAAGTTCGGTAATTTTCTCCCTTATCCAAGTTAATCCTTGATATTTTGGATTCAATTGATAAGTTCGGGACAAAAATGAGTTATTGATCATCAGATTGAAACATTGTTTTTGCTACCTCAACTTTTGAGGGTTTATAAGATGATGCCGAGTTCAATTATTTGAAAATTTTGAAATTTACTGAGTAAAATCTTGGAAAAAATTGTACTCGGCACATCTTATAAGTCTCCAAGATAAAGTCTACACTATTAAGGTAATTTTACATGATAAGGTTTTATTTACTGAGGATTGACCTTTTTAGGATGAGAACAACATATGATAAATCATATGGTCCTTTTGTAGAAGCCGTAGGTCCACCCCGTATGGGTCGTCCACCGACAAATATCTCACAAGCTTCTCATTATCCTCCTTCGTCCTTTAGCTTTTGTCATCGCATGGGATCATAGTCTTGAGTTTGCCTCTTGTCACGTTGGCTCCAAAAAGTCTGTGGCAGGTACGGCATTCTCTTATACCCTTGAGGCGATCATGAAGAGCAGTCAGTACGTCAATCTAGAGTTCAACATCGTGAACTTGTGTAGTTCGTCGATGGCATCAATCTGTTCTTCTTGTCTTTATTCTCGATAGATGAATCCTCTTGCACAATGATCGTCTTTTTTGAATACTACGTCCCGAGCTGATTCCCCCCCTTTTTTTTTTTTTCCTTTTTTTCCCACCCCCCCCTCCCCCCCTTAGGCTGCAATGCATTGAACTGTCGTCGCTTCTTTGCCCCAATGCTAGACTCCCCAGAGGGCGAATTGTCGTATTTGTCGATCGTTTGGACTCCACATCGAGTTAGGCCTATGTCTCTATCCATTTGATATGTCCGTAATCTGCAGCCTGAGTCTTCGTTACCGAAGTAGAGTACTTTCGGCTTGACACACCACCACGTAGATATTCCAGGTCGTTATTGATGAAGTGATTAAATGGTATGACACGACGACCTTGAGAATTTGGAATTAACGGTAGTGGCTGTCGCAGATCATGCGGATATTGGCGACCTTCAGGGTTGATCCAGTCTAATTTCTCGGTTGTGGCTTTGTAGACCTCACAAAAATATTCCAATTCAGTCAAACTCTTGCAAGTGCCTTTCAGCAGCTCAAATGTTGGACCAGCTAGCAATTCAGGTGTTAGAGTTTGAACATTTAGCCGGTTTAGCACAAAAGCGGAGAAGTCAAATGTAGAATCGGTTAGTTCATCAAACGACTCTCGAGGGTCCTGTTGTGCCAGATTGCTAAGCCAAGGTTGGACAGATTCATGAACGGCAGGAACAGACGTATTCCATGCATGATCAGGAGAAGGTAGTCTCGTAGGTTTTTGAAACCAGTCAGAAGGATGTTGAACCTCTTCTTCGGCTTGTTCATCTTGGACACCTGTTTCGAACTCCTGGTCTGCAGGTCCTTTAAAGACATCTGTAGAGTGCATAGCTTCCCCTACTGGAGCAGATTGGCTAGCAGATTTCTTGTGAGTCTTAGATCCTGTACTGGTAGTCTTTCCTGCAGTCTTGGTTGTCGTTTCACTTGGAGCACTGGTAGAAGCGGGTTCCTTTCCTGACCTTCTTCTTTTGGACCCCCGGTCTGTTCCAGCGGAGGGTTCTTCATCATCATCTGCCCCATCTCTAGGTCTTTTAATTGTGACTGTATCGCCATATGTATCTAATAAGATCTTGTCAGCTTCATACGCCTCAACTAAAGCCTTGTAGAGCTGTCTCTGTATGTCAGTCCTGTTGATAGAGTTGTTAGCTTTCATCTTGTCAATTAAGATCTTTTTAAGCTCTAATTCTGACAGATTTGCAGCTACAGCATGAGATGTGTTGGCTTCTTTTGATGATCGCACTAGAACCTCAGACTCGAGTTGATCGGTTACGAACTTTTCGACTTTTGGAATAATCTTGGAGACTTCCTTTTTGACTTGTTCCTTGATGATTTTCTTCATTCCGTCATCAATTGACTCAAGGAATTGTTGATTTGCAGTAGAAGACTCTTCTCGAATTCTTTCATACTTCAATTGGACTGCAACGTCCACAGCTTCCTGCATTTTATTTGCTAGATATTGCTCAACGGTGCTAGGAATAGAGGAGAGCGCTTCAGCATATTGATTTGATTGCCTGAGTTCTGAGAAGTTATCTTCTAACGCTTTCAGTCTGTTATCAAAGCCAAACAACGAGGCAAAGTTAGGAAGATTTTGTAGCGAGGAGCTTGTAGTAGTTGCCGGTGTCAAAATTGGTAGTTGTTGTGGTTGAATGATGATAGGATGCGGTGTTGGAGGGCGATTGATTTGTTCAGTGAAGAATGGCTCCATGATGGCTGTTACATTAGTATCAATGAGAGAAGTGGCTTCAGTATGTTGTCTAAAAATATCATCAACACCAGTATCTTGGTTTGGATTCAGCATGTTGGAGACGAATCCAGAAGATACAGACGAACTCTGTTGTTGACCATCAGGATTAACCGGAGTTAGGGTCACATGAGTGTCTTCAACATCTTGGGTTGCTTGAACCTGGGGTAATATAACATTTGGCATTACCGCATCTCTTCCATCAAGATCGGTATTGGTATCTTTGACTTCCTCAGTTCCTTGATTCTCTTCATATGTAGCCTCTTCATCCATCTTTGCTCCTTCAACATTCGTTCCTTCTACATCATTGTCACTATTTTCTTCATCAGATGATGAAATACTAGAATCATCTTCATCAGTATTCTCTTCATGTATGATTTCATCATCATGAGTTGTGAGCTTTGGATGTACAAAATCATCACCATCTTCATCTGATTCAGTCAGTTCTTCATCATCATCATCGTCAGCTTTCTTATCATCGTCATGTTCATCATCATCTTCTTGAGCATTCTCATCATCGTCATGGACATCATCATCTTCATCATCTTGAGTAGTCTCATTAACGTCATTTTTATCTGCATCGTCATCATCTTGAGCTTGCTCATCATCTTGATCATCGTCACTTGATTTCCAAGAGATATCATCCTCTGAGTCATAATCAGGAGCATCGGGAACCCCTGGTGTAACACCAGTTCCTTCATCTGCTCCAGAACCACTAGCATGAGAGCTATGAGTTTCTTGACGGCTTCTTTTTGTGACTATTTTGAGTTGCTCAGCCTCTGTCAAATCTGCCTCAGAGATATTCTCCAGCTCTGTAGTCTTTTGTTTTCCTTTTCCAGACTTCTTTTCCTTGGGGGCAGTGGGAGGCTTCAGTTTAGGGATTGCATCTGTATTAGCTTTCTTCTTGCTTCCTTTTGTCTTAGGAGGAATTGTTCCTGAAGCCATAGCATAATACTCTTTGTAGGATTCTGAGTTGCGGATGTCCTCGTTGGTTAATGCCACTGGCAAGATAGCCCCGTACAACTGAGTGGCTTCATTCCTTGATATAACATTGATTGTAGTAAACATTGGATCATCTCTGGCATAGTGCCAATTGACCTTGTTTCTTCTAGGAATTGAAGGATCTTTTTCCATCACATAGTTGACGACTAACTTGGTGAACCGAGGATAGTACATCGCACTGCCCTTCTTCGTACTTTTGTTCTCAATCTTGAAAATGAAGTCCTCCCACAGAAGATATGCATAATCAACGTTCTTCTTGTTGTACATACCCCACAAGATCTGAGCTTGAGAGAGACGTAGACTGTCATATGATGGAGTTCCGCTGAGACATTTGTTGATTACAGCAGCAAATGATCTCCAAGGTTGATGCAGTTTGTTGACATTAACGTCAGTGAGCTTCCTTATATCTCCAGAATGTCCAAGACTAGCTAGAAAGATGAGGATCTCCTTCTCAAGAGGTGGGTCTACAAACTTCTTATTACCGACTTTAGGGCAAATTTGAAGAATGTCCCTGAATTGCTCAAGACCGATGATGTGCTTCTTGTTATTCATCTTGAATCGGACAGATCGATTTTGTGAAACATAAGCAGAAGCCCAGAATTCCTGCATATAGATCTCTGGAGCATCAGCAGTAACTTGGAAAGCCTTGTAGAACAGAGTGAGCTTTAGCACATCATAGACTACTTAAAGAGTTGCTTCCTTTGATGTAACATCCGAACTTAAGCGAAGATTACATTTTCCAATCTTAAGTCGGTCATTCAGAGCCACCAATTGCAGCACCAAAGCAATCTTGATCCGCATTGAGAGTGCATGAGTCTGATTAGAAAGAGTGAGTACAGATTTATAGAAAACACAATCATTCATTCATGAGAACCTTATGACTTGTAGCACTTTTTAAAATCAATCAACTAGGTAACGAATAGCGGGTAAGACAAAAGGCACCTTATCCTAACAATTAAGTCGAATAAAGTTAACCTTGGGTTATGTCAAGCTATTACTGTCTATTTTAACCTAAGAGATTTGTTGTGGTAGAAGAAAAAAAAAAAAAAAAAGGAAGAAAAAAAAAAAAAAAAAAAAAATACAAAAAATAATAAAAAAATAAAGAAAAAAAAAAAAAAGAAAAAAAAAACGGGAAAAAAAAAATAAAAAAACAAAAAAAAAAAAAAAAAAAAAAAAAAAAAATGAAAAAAAAAAAAAAAAAAAGTGTGGGGGAAAAAAAAAAAAAAAAAGAAAAAAAAGAAAACTAAAAATAGGAAAAAAAAAAAAAAAAAAAAAAAAATAAAAAAAAAAAAAGAAAAAAAAAAAAAAAAACCCACCCCCTACCCCCCCCCCCTAGGGTCCCCCCCCCACTCCCCCCCCGCCCCCCCCCCCCCCCCCCCACCCCCACCCACCCCCCCCCCGGATGGGTTTTGATCCACCCCCCTCCCCCCCCTCCCCCCCCACCCCTATAAATTATGCGTCACCCCCCCGCCCCCCCCCCCAGATGAAATCATTACCCCCCCCCCCCCACCCCCCCCCCCCCTTCCGCACGACCCACCTTCCCCCCCCCCCCCCCCCAGTAAGTATGAAATAATTCCCCTCCCCCCCCCCCCCCCCCCCCCCCAAAACCACGAAATTAACTCCCCCCCCCAACAAAAAATTTGATCTTAAGTGTGTTATGTCAAAAAATTGGTCAAGTGTTGATAACTTTACTCGTTCGGTCCTCAAAAAATAGCTAGATTGAGTTGCACTAAAATTACACTTGTTCGGTCCATGTACACAAGCACTCGTTCGGTCCTTAGAGCATGTGCTCGTTCGATCCTCTCAAACGTGTGCTCGTTCGATCCTCTCAATATTCACTCGTTCGGTCTACACTAAATCATCACTCGTTCGATCCAGTCACATAGGCGCTCGTTCGATTCATGCAATTAGGCACTCGTTCGATCCTTTACAACATACACTCGTTCGATCCTTTACAATATACACTCGTTCGATCCTTTACAACATACACTCGTTCGATCCTTTACAACATACACTCGTTCGATCCTTTACAATATACACTCGTTCGATTAACACTGCAAATCACTCGTTCGATCCTCACTAGGATCCACTTGTTCGATCCTCTCACTTAGCCACTCGTTCGATTCATAACACATTATTTGGTCCATATGATTTATACTCGATCGATGTCTAACATTTGTGCAATATCGACTCTAAACTAGCATTTTCATTAAGCAATAACAATCTCATACACAAAGTATCATATTGTTTTAATTATTTCGCACTTTTACACTAGTTTTTCGAACACAAATCTTTCAATAACACATTCATTAACGCAACAAATGATCAAACTAGGTTAACCTATACATTTATTATTTCTAAAACTACAAAAGCCCTCTAACAATTACACGTTTTCACCACTTTTTGATTTGACGAACCCTAATTTTGTAATTAGGGCTGTTATGATCAAGAATGACGAAAACACACAATTCCTTTAGGGATTCGAGTTGATTAGGAGATGTAGATCGAGGTTAAAGTTATACCTTAGTTTTGAAAAGGAGTGATTCAGCTAGATGGAAGTTGTTCGAGTGTAATGTGTTCGTGTGTGTGTGGTTGAGTGTGTTTTTGAGTGAGTGTAGATTTTGGAAACAGTGAATGGAACGGGTGGGGTTTGATGGTGTTAAAAAAACAAATTTCATCTTAGACATATTTGGCCCCCCATGTTTACACAACTTATTAATTTTGCAAATTAAGTTTTATAAGGTATATTCAAGTAAACCAACTAGCACACATAGTCCTAAATGTTTTAACTCTCATACCTATAGACATAATTTTAGCAAACTACACCCTAAAGGCATAAACAAGTAACACATAAGGCACAAATAATCGTTTAAATTCTTTTTCCCTTTTTAACAGCTCATTTGATCATGACAAAGAAATTTGACATTCTCTCCCCCTCAAACAATGACCCGTTTTCTATTTAAAGAGCTGTAGACATTGTTTGAGAAGTCAAATGTATTTTGAAAAGTATTTTCAGATGATGGAATGATTTTGTGTGTGACAAAACAACAAACACCAAGTTAAATAAGATTTCTCTTATTTAATCACATAGATGCACTGAAACGTACACTTATGGATATAGGAAGCACGGGTTGTGATGCAAAGTAATCACAAGCCTTTGCATGGTCATAAAGTAGACCATGCCCGAGAATAAATTCCCGTTGAGAGGCCAAGTTTTCTTTTTGAAATACTTGCCTTTAAGATGATGACCGGGTTGCTATCTGAAATAATAGCAAGCCATTTGGCATGTTTTGAAAACATTTGAAACTTCTGCTCGAACTTCATTTACAGACTTGTATCATTGTTAAATGACATTTCTAAGACCGTAAATGTTATCGATTTCAGAAGACATGCCATTGTAAAACTTCTTTTTGAATTTTTCTAAATTTTTCAATTTTGTATTTTGTTTTTGTAAAAATTTATATAAAAGAAAATATTTTTGGTTTTTATGTTTTTAGAAAAAATAAAAGTAAGTTAAAATGAAAAATCTTTTTGTGTTTTTTCGATTTTAAGTATTTACGTATTATACAGGATATTTGAATGGGTACCCAACCCTCACCCCCCCCCCCACCGACTATCAATCAACTTCATCCGCCAATTGTTTCAGAGTATAAAAAAATTGTAAAAAATTTCTTATTATAAAATAAAATATCTTAAAATCCTTCTTCTCCTCAAAATGAAAATATGTAGAAATATCCCTTTATAATCTTAAATTTTGATTCAAAATTTTATTATTTTCTCCCGTAAAAAAAAAAATATTTATAAACCGCGTAAAACTCCGCATAATCCCAGCTTGTTGAATAAAGAAATTCAATCTTTTCTCGGCCAAGAGCTTTAGTGAAGATGTCGCCAATTGATATTCCGTATTGGACAAATTAAAGTTCGATCACATACACATTCTCAACATGCTCCCTTGATGAAGTGAACCCTGGATTTCTATAATGCTTGGAATCTGGAATGTTTTGACCATTGTTGCAGCATAAGGCAATAGTGCTTTTGTTATCACAGTACATTGAAATTTTATTGGAATCCAAAGCCTAGGTGCGTAAGAATTGTGATCGCATCCAAAGGCCTTGAGCACAACAACCCGGACAAGTAAAAAATTCAGCTTCCGTACTGGATTATCGCAGCGCTTTTCTTCCTGGCCTTTAGATACGACCGACTTTACAAGTCTAACATCCCAAAAGTTGTATAAAAAAAACCTGGGAAACCCTTGCCAGATGTACTACGGCGTGTATTCTTGACAACCAGCTGATCCGCATCTTCAAATGCGTTAGTGTCAAAGTGAAGATCCTTGTTCCTCGGATAGCCAAAGACCCCCGATGTACGGTTCCTTTAGATACCGAAAGATCCTTTTTACTGCATTTTAGGTATGCTTTTCGGTAGGCCGAGCCTGATACCGGGCAACATGCACATAGAAAATTATAGGTCAGTCTTACTGGCTGTAAATAAAGGAGGTGCCAACATACCACGATAAGTTGTGATGGATCTACAGCTTTCCCTTCTTTATCCTCAATCCAGTTTGTGAGCATCACCACCATGGAAGTATACCACTGGGTTCACAAGATTCATTGCCATATTTCTTAAGTTGATATCAAGAGCCATCATTTTGATTGGTTAATGAAATGCCTCTGTGGACTTTGAGAAAACTGTAGTCTAAACAAAAATAAGATTTCTTCCCCATCATCGACATCTTTGAAAATTTTGAACACATTTATTTAAGCGAAGGATCACACAGTTCAGGAGTAGATGCAGCAAAGAATACTATCATTCGACATAGATTTGTACCAAATAAGATCGTTGCCTTCTCTACTGATGGAACAGAGTAGAACCACTGAGCCTTTGGAGAAGTCATTGGATATCAGGAAAGAAGACAACATAATCATACCACGCATGTGGAGCTTGTACCAACCTATAAAGAGCTTTCTTAGCTTGTATACGGTTAGGTTTGCTTTGGATCCACAAATCCGTCCGTTGGCTAACATAAACTCCTTCTCAAGCAGATTACCATTCAGAAAACACATCTTCACATCCATTTGATAGATGACTTTTCATGTGAGCAGCAAACGCTAGAAAAATTCGTATAGCCCTCTACTCTTGTGCAACCAGGAGCGAATGACTCTTCGAAATCGATAACCTCTTTCTTGGCGATAACCTCGAGCGACCAACCGAGCCTTAATTTTTCAGAATAACTCCAAACCATCAAGTTTAAACCTTATAGATCCACATAAGAGAGATGACAATGCATTGTCAAGAGGAGGGAACAAGTTCCCAACCTCCAGACGTTCAAATTCCATGAAAGTTCTCTTTGCATAGCTTCAATCCACATGCTTGGGTTAATGCTTCTTTGTAGTTCTTGGGTTCAACTGATTTAGGAAGGCATCATAGTAGCAGAAAAAGGGCTGTTCAATGAGTTGGAGGCGGTGGTAAACTGTCTGTCAAGAGCAACCGATTATATTCTCAAGGGGTGACTCCTTCGACATTTGCTATTGTTTCAAAACTTGGTGATCGGGAGGCACAATTGTATGAATAACGACTGGTGATGAAGATTGATCAGAAGGAACTTCTGGAATTGGAATACCAAAGTACGGATCATTACCCATATGTGCAACTTCAATATCATGATTGTCTTCTTCAACATCATGAGAAATAATAGGAGTTTGAGTTTCTTGTGTTGTATGAGAGTTACTTGGTGATGGTGCATCTTGATCAACTATAGTTGAGGAAGGTGAGCCAGTTGATACAGCATGTTCAGGTGCAACTGCTGCTTTCATGACTAGTACAATGACTTCTGGCGCTTTGTAAACCAACATTAGGCGGACTAAGTGACATCATCAAACATTGGTTGAAACACAAATCCCAGTCCCAGATCTCGATGGTGGATAAATGGAGTTGAAGAAGGCGGGTTTGGCAAGAGTCCTTAAACTGATGATACAGGAGTCATTTCATGAAGAGCGGGTCCTGAACTGCTGTGTTCAGAAGCCATCGCGGTCAGCTCATCAAAATCAACGTGAATAGTTTCAATTATTCGTCTGGTACGTCTGTTGTAAATCCGAAAGCATCTTTGTGGGGCACTATCAATGAAAATACCAATATCACCTTGGTTGTAACTTTGCCCAAATTCTCACTATCATTCGTTGGGTAGCAAAGTGCACCAAACACATGAAGATACGATAGATCGGGAGTTTGTCGTGTAAAAGCTCATATGGGTGTTTTATCGTTAACGACGACGTATCATGGAACGATTTTGGGTATAACAGGCTGTGGCAACCGCTCGCCCATAGAAATAAAGGAGCTTTTGCAATAAAGTAACATAGTGCGTGCTGCTTCGATAGCGACGATTTCATCTTTTCAACAACACCGTTTTTGCTGTGGAGAGCGTGCAACTGATGTTTCATGAGAGATGCCAACCCCCCCCATTCCCCTCCAATAAAAAATAAATTTTTTTTCACGTGCAATGTCTGATTAACCAACTCAGTTCCATTAATCTGTTCTGAATGCGTCGAACGTTTTCCTTTAAGTCGTACTTGATCATCTTTTTTTTTTTTTTTTTTTTTTTTTTTTTTATTTTTTTTCAACAACAAAAAGTTGATAATAAAAGGCTGAGCTTCATCTTTTGAACGCAAACAATTTCACCCATGTAAACCGAGAGTATTCATCGACATAACGAGGATTTTACTTCGTTTCCATTGACCACTCGCGACAAATAGATACACGCATTAGCCCACATAGATCCAAATGCAACAGATTGAGATTTCTTGATTGGTATCTTCAGAATTTGGGTTTGTGGGTTTCTTTGAACTTTTTGCCTAATCACATGCTGAACATAAATGACCTTTCAAACTTGAGCTTAGGGAGACCTCGTACAAGTCCCAAGTTCTTGCACAGATGATTGATAGAACAAAAGTTCAAAAGAAAAGACGACGTGCATAACCAAGACTTGGGTTTTAGACGCCTTTGAACAATAGACAAATAGGAGAGATGCCATCATTTCCCAAGAAGAGAGTATAAAGTTAATCTCCTCGATATCCCGTCAATAAATCAAACACCTTCTAAGAAAATGCGAAGAAGCACGTGTGTTTGACGAAAAGCCACTTCCAAGATTGGAAATCACAGAATTGTCCCACAGAAAATAGAATAAAGCCCAAGTCCTTCAAACGTAATAACCCTTGAAATAGTAACATTCCCAATCGATAGTCTCCAAAACCCATTATCTTTGCAACTTGATCTTTCCGAATTAACTGACCCAAGAATGTACTGACGAAATTGGTGAGCTGAGAGCGATCACACGGTCCTTGAGCTTCAAGCAACCGAATCCAAATACAATAGGACGATTTGGACAAACCTGCCTTCATTCAAGAAGTATATGGAATACTTGGTTTTTGTAGATCCCCGGATTTACTGGGTTTCCCTATTTGTTAGCAGACAATTGGTTTAAAACCTAGTCTTTGCTAACGGACTCGTATTTTTATTCTTTCCTAGGATTTCTGAGTATACCAATTTAACCACAGGTTTGGGTGATATCATAGTCTAGAACCTATTTTCCTAGAAGGCACTCATTAGTAGAGGTAATCCTATGTTAAAAGGGCAACCATTTCCACAATAGTGCAGGTCCGACCGGTAGGTCCCCAAATATATCCTATCTGAGTGAACAACTTTCCTGTTGGTTTCCAACTATCTTTCTTAGATTTATTCTTCTTAGGTTTGGCACGAGATTTCACAACATTCAAAGAATTAGAAACACACAAATTATCAGAAGACATGGAATCATCACGGTGAATACAAACATAATCAGAATTATCTTGTTTCTTGAGATTCTGCACAACCGCAGATCCATTAACATTAACATTACCATTCTTTTTATTCAAACTAGATTTAACGTTCCTAGGGTGAGCTTCCTACTTTATTCTTCGAAATTACTACTTGATTTTTTTGCAGAATCTAATCATTCTTGTATTGCCTGAAGCTGTATCCGCTAAGCACTTAGTAAAAGTCATACACCTGTAGAATGCAACACACGCTTGTTAGAACTATGTTGAAGTCGAGGCTGGTTTTTGTCTGGTTTCTGTGGATTGTGAGTGATTCTGCAAACCTAACTTTCATGTCCTTGTTTCCTTCCGTAGACCTCCAATTAATTGAGGACCACAATTGTTGATGCTAGGGCAAGATCTACTAATGTTGTGAAAAGCAAATCCAAATGACCTTTTGGAATAACCTAAAAGCAACTCTAAAAGTATCAGTGAGGATAATTGCTTTTACATGTTCGACTATATCCCTGAAGGACCCAAAGCACTTCCTGGGTATGCTTAATAAACGAGGAGTGAGCATCCTTTTATTCCAACAATTTAGGTATGATTGGTTCCATGTTAGTCCTAGACATGTTTGGATCAACAAAGTGGTCCACAAGTCTCCTTGTTATCTAACGCTTTTCCTTTAAGTATTCCTTAACCATTTTTTAGGCTGCTATGAACAATAACCTTGATCCATGAAGTTATTTCATTTAAAAATCAGAAATCTTCCCCAGACTTTATATTGACTTGCTTGAATTAAACACGCATCACATTGACCTTTTGATTGAAACGTTTTGGTTTAATCGAGTTCATAAAGTTGTTTATAAGTCTGTATTTAAATTCCTCATTTCTCGAGCAACAATTTTTGTCACTCTATGTTCCCAATTCAATGTTGAAGAGTCTCAATTCATCCATATCCATTTTTGACTGAACTATCCTCCACATTTCCTTTTAAGGACTTAATTTGCTCTTTCAACTTGACTATGACAGTGTCTTTCGCTTGAGACTCAGCTTTTCAATTCACATAATTCGAACAACTGAGTAAAACTCGGAGCATTTTGATTTAAAACACTGTTTTCTTTGTTGAAAGGAAATTTCTGATTAAGTTAGATCAGATTTTTTTCTTTCCAAAGTGATTCCAATGTTTTTCAAGAGTTGTAAAACACCTTGCAAAGTTTATCGTAAGTTTCCTTTATCAACAAAATCTTTTTCTGACAAGCTCAGTCTCGAGTTCGAGACACTTTTGACATTCAGTCAACAGTTTCAACGCACTTGCCATTCACTAGACAAATTCACAACAGTCCTTTACAAATATCCTTATCAATGGCTTTGTGCAAGAATTCATATCATTTTCAACTCAAAACTTTGATATCATTTAACTTCGAAAGTTCTGGACTCCAAGCGATTTGTTCGACAGCCTGTGTTCCATTGAATAAAAGACTTTTTTGGACATCGGCAAGTCTTCAACCAAGTATCATGGGCGTTGAATTATGAAGATATCTTTTTTAAATTTTTATAAAACGGAATGATTTTCAACTCGAAACACAAGCCTTTGTATGTTTATACCCACGTGCCCTCAGTGATAGACTGTGGCATTGGTTCCCTTTCTTTGACAACCTGATCAAAGCAGTAAGATAGCGTTTAAGCTCTTTCAAGCTAGTATTCACCATAGCTACTGTAGAAGTTCTTTTGGAATCTCAACTATGACGGTTGTGGAAGAATTAGATGGGTTCTAAAGCTGGACCGAAGATCGCTTTCCAATAAGCATGTCACAATATAAAATTAGTTTGTCGAACAAATCGTTTTGTAGAAACGTTAGTAAAATATCATACATAAGGGTGTTCGTGATTATTTTTAATGTTTCACAAACAATGGATCTTGTCCTTCAAAAGCATTTTTGAACGACTCATTTCACTTAGCTCTAATGTTTTCATCAGAATCAGGGACCACAAAAGGATTCATTTTAAATGGTATTCCCGTATACAGCTTTGGCTTGAACTCCCACGAGCTTTCTTCATACAAAAAGGTTTTCAACGCGATACCTTGTTTCGAGAATGATCATAACAAATTTTGGATTTAGTCAGCATACGAACAGTTTGCGCAGATTGACCTCTTTTGAAAATGATGTTGTCAAGTTGCTTAATTTTCTTTTCTAACTCAATTTCTCTTTCTAATTTCAACTTATTTTTGAGTTTCAGAAACTGTTTTCATTAAACAAAAATCTTTTCTTTCACTACAATCCAATGTTCGAAAAAGATTTTGCTTAAGATGTACAATCTCGGCAAACTGTTCATTTGGATCCTGAAAAACTGTTTTCAACATTTATGTTTTTCTTTCAAATCTTAACCTCAATTCTTTAAATCTGTTCAGCTCAGTAGCAAAGCTTAATTAACATTGCAATGCGTCCTTGGGTAGTTATTTGGTCAAACATAGACAATATCAGGACATCTTGTTGAGCATATAGTTAGAATTCTGGACAGTTCCCTGTTGTGTATCACTCAGATACTGAGATAAGAATGATATTATATCACTAGTTATATCAATTTTCTGACTGACTCACGTCATTAACTGTTCAGAAGACGTCATGATCTGCTCACTATTTGATTGAATAAAGCATAGTTCATATATCTTGAATTTGTGTACCTCATTGAGTGCATCTGACCATTCCTTGAGAAATTGGCCATGAGAGCAATCTTGCTGAATTGAGTTTCATCACAATCAGAGTCATAGGCATCCAGATAAAAAAAACATCGGCTTGATAAGCAGCATTGTGGGTGATGACTTGTCAGAGAGGTTTCAATATCAGGAATCCTGGATTCACCAAAATTCTATTTCTTCCTCTGTTAAAGCTTGACTACACTTTGCTTGAGCTTTGAACCAACAACACTATATCGTTGAACCATGTTCATCCCTTTTCCACTTGAGGCCTTAGGCACTTGCTTGCAAATATGACCCTCACCCTTTGCAATGTAACCAAATAATAAGTCGTTGTTTTCCCCCCTTTTTTGCTACCGACTTGCACAGGTTGTATTTTCTTGTTGTTTCAGCAGCGAAGTAAGTTTGTCTCCCCTGAACAGGTTGCACAATCACTTTTTCTATCAATAGATGGTAGCTTTTTGACGAGGGTTTTGACGAAGTCTTAGCTGATTGTTCATAGTATGATACCGGAAAATGTTGACAACAGCAGTTAAGAATGACATCATGTGATTAAGTGCCGTCAATTGGATCATCCCCCTTCTGAACACTAGAACAACTATACTTAGTCTGGTTGGGAAAATTCAGTTGTTTCTGTTGATAGGTTTGTGGAGCATATTCCAATTGGTGGGATTGATGGATGTTGAGAATAAACGTTGTTGGTGAACGGTGGATTGATACTCAATTGTTTGATAAGTAAATTGAAAAGAGTGTTGATTGATTTGGGTTGAGTATTGTTTGATGTTAGATAATGAGAGTGTAACAAACTTGTGAAGACTGATATGGTGAAAACGGTGATGTTGAGATATGAGACTGTGGGTTAGAGTGTGTAATGAGATAGAATAAGCTTGCTGAGTTAATTGGTGAATACAACTAAAGCAAGAGGATCAGGGTTGCGTTCATGTAGCACCAAACGAACTTCAATGCATGTCGTTCATTTGTTGCAGAAGACAAGAGTTGATCAACATGTAGTGTGCAAGTCCCTTAGACCATTTGTTTAACATCAGTAACAAATTTGCTCCATTCATCAGAAGAGTGTTTAAAGAACTTGGTGTGTTACTTGAAACTGCTCCAATGGCATCTTGAAATAGTTCAGATCATTGAGTAACAGAGTGAACTCTCAAGGAGTACTCATGTAACGTCTCTTCCTTCCTTGTAAGTGAACTTATCAAATTCATCATACAGCTTTCACTCACTTCTTGTTGGTTAATGCCGTTCATTGCCATCAGCATTTAATCTTCTCCAAAGAAATCTTTGCCACACGATGTTGACTCATCAAGAAGCATAGATTTCCAGTTGGTAGGGGGCCTTCGAAGAAATGAAGTTTATTGCTTTTATGTCGCAATCTCTTGAATGGCTTTAGCTGGAGTTAGTTCACATAACATTAGCCTTGTATACTCCATCCGCAGTGATTGAAGGCCAAACAAGTGGTCCTTTTTCAACAGATGCAAGTATCATTCTCACCATGTTGTCTTATTCATCATATAAAGTTCCATTCTGCTTTTCCATGAATCATACAAGTATTTTTCAAGCATCGGTGGTTTTGTTGTCACCTCCAGAGAGAAGTGATCTTATCAGGCAAGAGACGTCATTCTGATATCAAATAAAGGATACAAATATGATCGATCGTGGTTGAAAGAAATTGTGTTTGATACTTATTGTTGAGTCTTAACACTAAACTACACGGGATTTTACAATTCTTGACAAAACCGGGAAGACAAGTGTTATTGTTTCACAGGATTTTACAAAGTCAAAGAAATAAACCGTTAAAATTAAAATTGAGTTTGTTAATTTTAAAACTGAATTTATTTTTACACTGATCGGTCCACTCTGTTCGAGGCGATACATCCACTATTCGAATCCTCTAGTTGATGAAACCGGATGTCTATATGCTTTGATCTGGAATGTTGAACATTGTTGCAGCATAAGGCAATAGCGCTTTTGTTATCACAGTACATTGGAATTTTATTGAATCCAAAGCCATAGTCGGTAAGTTGTGATCGCATCCAAAGGACTTGAGCACAACAACCGTACAAAGCAATATATTTAGCTTCCGTACTGGATATCGCAGCGCTTTTCTGCCTTTTAGACGACCAGCTTACAAGTCTATCACCCAAAAGTTATATACTGCCAGAAGTACTACGGCGTGTATCTTGACAACCAGCATGATCCGAATCTGCAAATGCTGTTAGTGCAAAGGAAGAATCCTTCTGATACCAAAGGCCCCGATGAACGGTTCCTTTTAGGTACCGAAAGATCCTTTTTACTGCATTTAGGTGCTTTTCGGAAGGCCGACCCTGATACCGGGCACACATGCATATAGCAAATTGTAGGTCAGGTCTACTGGCTGTAAGATAAAGGAGGGTGCTGTAGAATACTAGTAATCTAATGAATCAACCAAGAACAATAAGTGAGATGTGGGTTGGATTGTTAGAGAGAAACTTGGATGGAATGGATGAATGTATTATGGAATGTGTGAAACAAATGGAACAACCAACCCTCTCCAAGACTAGGAGAGGGTGTATAAATACTACCATGGCCGGCCCATGGGCTGGAGTTGGGCCACCCATGGGCCTTGGGCCGGACTAGATTACTAATCTAATCCTTATACTAACTACGAGCTAAGACTTGATACAACTTTGGAAGTGACCGACACTTTTCGTGTTTCCAACAATCTCCCCCTAAGGGAGGTCACTCCAATTTACAAACTTTAAACCTAGCATACTATGCTTTATCCTTAGTCTTTAGCTCGTATTCTTGTCTTTCTCTTGTGAATATGTTGTAGTGATCATTGACTTCTTGGATTGAGCTTGTTCCTTGAACTTGTATTTGACATAGTGATCTTGAGCCTCTTGAGATCATCAATCAAGCACAATCTCTACGCCATCTTATAACTTTGCCATCTTGTGGACTTGCGACATCTGGACCGACATGCTCATACCATTCTTGAAAAGCTTTAATGTTGCATCTTTCTTGAAATTCTTTAACTTTAACACTTTGACACTTCTAGAAAGATGTGTGGTATCAGAGTAGCGGAAGTCTTGAAACATGTACTTGAGCTTTCATGATGACTTTATGTTTGTCGGTCGGATATGAGCATGTGGTTATGGATCTTGTGAGCCAGCTGGAATCAGGAACCTCCACCACCATTTTACATAGCCTGCATAAAACAGTTAGCAATAAAGCAGGGGGACGAATATGGCTTTGTCATTCGCCCAGGTTTGGTTGGAGTAACCTTCGAATCCGTGAGGATTGACCTGTGATCAGATAGATTCAATTTGAGAAGAATCTTCTTGACAGGATTTCCAGCTGCCAGCTGTAGTATTTGAATCTTTCTAAACACTAAAGGTAATAGATTCATCGGTGACTCAGCAGTTCCTCATTATCGTGAACGTCCTCAAAGCAGACAGCGACGATAAGAGTGAACCAAGTGAGTTACTATCTCACTCACCGATTGAATATAGAAAATTAATATGAAAATCAATCGGTTATCACTTACAAAATTGTTTTTGTGACACACCGAGGTGTGTTTAATCATTTTCAAAAATTCATTAACAACCGTTGATCATTTCCCTGGAACAAGTTTGATTCTTATAGAATCGCAACCACGTTCTTTCCAGTTGTCACAAGTTTGATTCATAAAGAATCGCACAAGTTACCTACCATGAGCTTGTTTGATGTTGACTCAAGCAGGATTTCCATCTTCATTGTGAATGAATTCACTCTGATGTTCTGGCAAAATCACAAGGATAATGCGAAGGACTCTTAAAAAATGTCTTGTAATTCACATTGTGTGATTTAGCAAGTAGAATTTGACAAGTGTCCTAATGAGATTTATGGATGATCTCTTTTGGCTCTAGACTCAATAGTGCATTTGAATTTTATTGATCGGAGGCTGAAGCTGAAGTGCCACCTTTTCATATCAAACTAACTCGGAGTGAGAGAGACAATAGAAATGTGTGTATCTCCGTGAGTTTTGAAACAAAGCACTTTCTGACTTTGAGTAGCTGGGAGGGGGGTTGTGCTATTAAGCGTCACTGGGTCCATGACTGGCTTCAATGTCAGATAACACCCTGAGTGTTTTCTGACAGCATAGTATTGACCCGTTTCTGCCTAAGTGTATGGAGGGCTTCTTTATTTTCACAATTCTATTTGGATCTACTGGTCTGCAGCTTATTTTTCATTCTTCCACCCCTTCAATGCATACCGAGACTATCTAACTAACCACCATTGTTGGGTTTGTTCCAGGTTAGCTCCATCGCAAGTCGGCATTAATTCCATGTTCACTACTTTTTACCTCCTTTTTAAATCATACCTAAGACTTCTACATTAACTAGTGGAATATCCCAGGTAGATCCCTCCGGTTCTGGCTTATCATGGGATCTGAAAACCTAAGCCTAAACCGCCTTATAACTTCATAAAATTTTAAAACATGGTCAGTCTTTAGGGTATTTATATCACAAATTCCTTCCAAAAACATAAAAATTTCAATCAAAGTGTTTTATATAAATATCAAGAATATTTACACTTTAGAGTTTTTCATTTAGTCACTAAAACTCCCCCTTAAACATGTTCCATCGTAATCGTAGTACATGCTGAGGTATGTAGTGCAATTGAGTCCCATTTTATTTGATCACTTCTGTCAATATCCATTAAGTCCATTAATCACATTTCTCCCCTTATCCAAAATGTTAATACCCTTGATATTTTGGATAACAATTTGATAACCGTTCGGGGACAAAATGAGATATGATTAGCCGAATTGAACATGTTTATACTCCCCCTCAACTTTTTATAGGGTTTAATAAATGAGCCGAGTAAAATTATTTAAAATTTTAAAAAATTTTGAATTTACTGAGAAATTCTTGAAAAAATTTGTACTCGAGCACATCTTATAAGTCACCAATAAGTCTACACTAATAATGTACATATTCACAAGATAAGTGTATTTATGAGGATTGACCTTTGAAAGATGAGAACAACATATGATAAATCATATGGTTCTTTGTAGAAGCCGTAGGTCACCCCCGTATGGTCGTCCACCGACAAATCTCTCCAAACTCCTCATTATCCTCCTTGTCTTTAGCCTCTTGTCAATCGCCTGGATCATAGCTCCTGCGTTTGCTTTGTCGCGTTGGCTCCAAAAAGTCTGTGGCAAGTACTCCATTCTTATTCCTTTGAGGCGATCATTTAGAGCAGTCCGAACGTCATCTAGAGTGCCATCGCTGAACTTGTGTAGTTCGTCAATTCGCATCAATCGGTTCTTCTTGTCTTTATTCTCGTAGATGAATCCTCTTGGATCGGAGTATGGAGTATAAGCGTCTTGTCTTCTTAGATTTGATCTGTACGTATCGGGCTTGGTGAGGTTAAGTTTCTTCTGATAACTTTCAACACCCAGTTGAAGATCTTCCACACGTCGCTGGATGACAACACTTCGTGTAAACATTCGTAAGGAGACATTAAATGCAATACGTTCTTCAACGCTGAGATTTGTCACTTTTCCTTGTACAAGAAGAAGCAGCATATCTTCAATTGACTTGGATCCGTAGTCCTTTGGAAGTCTCCTTCTTTAATTTGTAGAGAAACATCATCATCCTTCGTACATAATCCATCAAGATGCTTATAGTCACAATGCCAATTCGAAGAACTTATATTCAACCTTAGTGTCCAGCATACTTCGTCTTTTGAAATAGACATCTCGAGCTGATTCCCTTGAAGTTACAAATCATAGAACTGTCTTTCGCTTTTTGCCCCAAGGCGAGATTCCCCAAAGGCAATTTGTCGTCTTGACTATCAAATTGACTTCCACATTGAGTTAGGCACTAAGTCCTTCTAATCCATTTGATATGCCCGTGGAAAATCTGCAAAAGCCTTAGTCTTCGTAACAGAAGGTAAGTACTTTCGGCTTGACATCAAAACACCACCACGTAGGATACTTCCAGGTCGTTATTGATGAAGTGAAGAAATGGTATCAACACGACGACCTTGAGAAGTTGGAACAAACGTAGTGGCTGTCGCAGATCATGAGATATTGTCGACTTCATGGTTGATCCAGCTAATTTCACGGTTGTGGCCTTGTAGACCTCCTCACAAAATAACCAGTTCAGTCAAACTCGTTGCAAGTGCCTTTCATCAGCTCAAATGGTGGAGCCTTCTGGCAGTAATTTATCATATTCGTATGTCTAGAGCTAAATTAACAATTGATGATTTTTTGCACACTAAAGTAGGAGGTGCATTCGGACATACCACCTTCATTTGGTGCTTGAGCTACAAGACATGTCTCGTCTTGGATATTTTCATCATTCTCTTCACCGCTATCGCTCTAAGAACCTCCAACAAATGCTCTTTGGTTCTTGTCTCTCGGTGGCTTTGGACATTCTCTAATAAGATGATTTAGATCTCCGCATCTAAAGCACTTCCTTTCACTTTTGTTGTTTTTGTCGTCTCGGCTTCTTTGAAAGGTCTTTTTATCGTTTCGAGGTTGTCTTACGAATCTACCTCTTCTCTTAAAGAACTTCTTGAAGTCTCTTACCGCTATGACGTACTCTTCGTCTTCACTACCGAAAGTCAAACACTCTTCATCACTAGATTCTTTCTTAGCCTTTAAATCAAGAGATTTCCTTTCAACTTTTGCTTTGACTATTTGGGAATCTTTCTTGATGATCATCTCATGGACTTTGAGGTTTCCAATGAGCTCATCAAGAGATAGTGATGTTAAGTCTTTCGACTCTTCAATCGTCGTGACCTTTTCTCTCCATTTAGGATGTAGAGTCCTAAAAAACTTTTTTACGTAGTTCTTACAAGAATAACCTTCATCAAGAGCTTTAATACTAGTAATAATAGTATTAAATCTAGCAAATGCACTATCTATAGATTCGCCTTCGGAAATGACAAATTGTTCATATTGTTGAACTAAAAGGTCGATCTTATTATCTTTAACTTGGCTATTACCTTGATGGGTGATTAACAAAGTTTTCCAAAATATTTTTGCCGTATTACACATGAAAATTCTTTCATATTCTTTTCTAGGCAAAGCATTGTAAATAACCATTTTGGCTTCATTATTTTTCGCAAGCTTTCTTTTAAGATCATCGGTTTGTTTTTCAAAAGGGACAACCTCATCAAGTTTGGTTTCTGGATTTTGAATAATGGGTTGAAAATCACCATTGGTAATAACATGCCACAGATATAGACTTTTGATTTAACATATGTCTTGAATGCTAATGTTCAATAAATAAAACTATCACTTTCAAAAAGTGATGACTTTGGCATAGATTGCCCTTCTAGATATTTGTCAAATCCATAGATTTTTTCGAATTCCAAGCTTTAAAATATAATATATTTAAAAAATCTTGAGTGACCTTGGCTCTGATACTAATTGTGAGAAACTAGAAGGGGGGGGGGTTGAATAGTTTACCGGTTAATTGTCCGTTTTAAAACTTTGCTTAGAAAATTGTTTGATTCGAGTTGTATATCAATCAATCAACAATATGAATCACAATTAAACTATCTAATGTAATGAACTAAGTAAACAATAACAATATAGAGAGATAGAGAAAGAAACGATCAAACCAAGACACCAAGATTTATAGTGGTTCGGCAACGAAGCACCTCTTCGTTCCTACTCCACTCCCCGAGTACTCCACTCGAGATTTCACTATGTCAACAAGCTCCCTTTAGGCGGAGAAAACCGTTTACACGTCGCTTACTTTCTTTTCCGACACTAAGCTAGATGTCGAGTCCTAATCTTAGCTAGAACCAATCTAAGACTTCACTAAGTCTTTATACACTCACAAGATATATACCCTTGGATTGACACACAATCCAAATCACACCAATACATAATTTACACTATTGGATCTACACACAATCCAATTTACACAACAACACAAAGTAAATGTAATGAAGATATGTGATCTTGAGAAGGAAGAGAGAGATCACTTGATAACAATTCGTATGTAGAAGAATACGATTGTTCTTCTCTTGCACTTGATTAGAAGAAGAAGGGAGGAAGAAAGAATTAATCACTTGAAACAAGATCAAGGTATGTTAGTGATCAAGATATGTGTTTTAGAAAGAAAGAAAGAAGAGAGAAAAGTAGATCTGAGAAAATTCATGGCAAGAGGTTCTGTTTTTCAGATGGGGTGGCCCAGTATTTATAGAAGACAAAAAGAGCCGTTATGCTGGCGGCGGTCCCTAATATATAAGGGGGCCGCCAGGCCTATAAGGGGGCCGCCGTAGACTACGCTCCTCTTTTTGTCTTTTTGTGGGGAATGTGTTATCTGTTTTAGAACCTTCCATTTTGGGGGGAAAATCTGATTTCAAATTTATTATTTTAATAATACATTTCTTTTATAAATAAATATTTTGTTTTTATATTTTTATAAAAACACTTTTGTAGAAATGTAAGGTTTAAGAAAAATATTTTCTTGATCACTAATCATGTTTAATGATTTGTTTATCCATACCTTAAGTGATTAATTTTAGAAATAGAATTTTATGATTAGTAATTTATAAACGTTTATTTTTATCGTAAACGTTTTTACATTTTGTTATTATCAAAACATCGAGAGGTCAAAAAATATAAATAACTTTTTAGACATTATTTGTATTAACACTATGAGTGGGCCTAGTCATGTATTTACTGTTGTTATGATTGTCATTTCCTGTTTAATTTCGGTTTTATTGGATATCCTTATAGCCTTTCATTGATCCTTGTGTTTTGGTAGTGTAGAGGGTGGCTTGGATCTTATTAGTCCTGTTATTAGACTTACCGGTTGAACATTGGATTAGTGGGGTACTAGCGTAGATTAGCACCTATCCCTAGTGTAGGAATTAAACATATTACCGCTTTGGTCACATTAAACACTTAAAAAGCACAGGAACTCTTTCAGAAAGGGCTAATAATCTGTATAGATTATAGAATTGGTCTTAAAGATAGTTGGGGATTAACCACTACAAACTTGGATGCCTTGCCCGTGTGATCCTAGGGGAATTAGGATCGCAGAGTAAGTATAGGACAGACCTCATATGCCAATTTAGGTATGTCGATATTAGATCCATCAATGAAACTTGTAATTGAACATTGCACAGGAAAACATAATCATAACAGTAATAATGAAAAGGATAGGCTAGCGTGCTTTTCTCCTTGATTACTTCTACCAATATACTTTTCTTAAGATTTTAAAAATCAATCTTAAAACCATTTTTCCAAATGTGACAAAATCAAATTAGAACTAGTAACCTTAGCTCTTGGGACGGCCTCGTATTTACGAACTACTGCACTACATACGACCGGGTTCTCTGCCCGTTAGTACGTGTATCGGTAGACGAGTTTTATAAATTTAGAACTTGAAAAAAGATTATTCAGAAGAAAATACGCATCAAGTTTTTGGCGCCGCTGCCGGGAAACTAAAATTAGTTATAATTTGAATTTCTGATGTGTCGTTGTGTGGTGTTAATTTTATGATTTCAAGTTTTAAATTTATATTTTGCCGACTTAACAAAAAACAACACTTTAACGGTGTTGTACTCGGTTCGATGGTAATAGATTCGTGGTAAGTTAGGGAGTCTGAACACTAATAGAGAGAAACACTTTCAATTTATTATATTTTGGTTTTTTTCTATATAGTTAGTCTAATCTATGTTAAACCTTGCCTAGTTGTTTGAAAAAAAAAACCCTATGTTTAACCTAAATCTAATAGATATGGGGGTTTTTTGCCTGAGAAGACTGGCCGGGTTTGGTGGTGACTACAATTAACTCTAAGACACTAAAACACACGCAAGCCAATTAACAGAAGATAAAAGAGCGGTCTAGTCCAAATTAAGAAAAAGCTGTAATAACCATTATTAATACAATCAGAACGTTGGTTTGTTTATTTAGGCAACTGATTACTTATCTCAATGACGGGATATCATTCTAGATTAAGGCGACAACTTCTTCCTTAAACCTAGACACATAGAATTCTGTCACAATTAAATGCATCCGCATAAAGCATCCTTATTTGTTGATTATAATCTATTTTAGGGATTAAAGCAATGGTGATCTTGTTAAACCCTAGCTCATGGAGACTTTACCGACTTAATGCTTAACGGCTCTTTATATACTAGTAGTCCACTGTCCGAGTCCTTACCAATGGAATAAGAACGTACTCATTGATCCCAAGGTCACCTTATGGCTCAACTAAGCTCACTAAACTAAAGGGAAGGATAGGTCAATATTTGTGATCCAATGATTCTAGATATATAAATTGCAATATGGAGAGCTATCCCAGACTCTTAGCCTACGCCCAAACAATACCGAAGTTGCAGTGCATTAAATATGTAAGACTAGACCCAGTTGAATGATAGGTCGCATACATAAGCACGTAAACAAGTATAAATTGATAAACATAAACAAGTAATCAATGATAAATTAAGAAGTCAAGACAAACAAACCAAACGTTTAGATCTTCATAATAATGGCTAATACCCGAAGGTATTAGCCTTCAAACGTCATAATCAATACAAGAGTAATTATTTAGCCAAGGCAAACTAACCGAGTTAACGAATGATACAAAAAACTGAACGATTACAAGAGTATAGGAGATTACAAGTTGTTTCCTAGTGAATTATTCACATTGCAAGACATCTTCTGCTCTACTTCTCCTTTAAAATTTGACTTTTGTGGTTTAGGTATCGAAAATATGATTTAGCACACTTAAAACTCATTTTTTAATTTTCTATTTATAAGGTGTGGAAAAAGGTCGATACGACGTATCGAAAGTCTTCGATATGACGTATTGGGGATTTCTTGGTGTAGGGACCACGTTTGATCTCTTCCAGAATATTTTATTTCCATATGGCTTGAATACGCCTACGGCGTATTGGTCTTCCTGGATACGGAGTATTGGATCTTGTTTCCTTCGTAGTCTTTAGTGAAGTGTAGGCACATATACGCCGTATTTTCCTTTATGGATACGACATATTGGTTGTCAGAACAATATCCCTTTAAATATCTTCGTTTAAGCTCCAGAATGCGTGCCTTTTAGTTAACTTTTACCAAGTACTCCATAATTATTATAATTCTCAAATACAAATGATTAATTAACAATTCTTTGCAATACTTATACAAAATGGGTTATTTACATGGGATAAGTGATGCTATAAAAGTTACGTTATTTGATGTCATCAGATGGGAATATCCAGCAAAGAACTAACATCTGTATCTGAAGAATCCTTAATAGTACTAACTAAGGAAGAATCAGAAGAAAGTTTAAGGAATTGATCACCAAAACCTGAAGATACAGATAAGCTTGAGCTTGATGGAGGGAGTTCAGATTTCTTGGTATCTTCCTTTGCTTCTAAAGTCTTTACACCTTCTTCCTTTGCTACATCAATAACCTTTTCTTTACCTTTATCAGACTCTTCAACTTTAATATCTTTCATTTCTACATCCTTATCTTTATGCACACGTATCTTGTACTTATAAATCTCATCTTCATCAGATTCAGTTTCATCATCTTCATCATCTACATGTTGTGTATCACTAACATGATCATCGCCTTCGTCATCAGCATCACCATATTTATCATATTTCTTAACATCATCATTATAATCATCAGAAAATTCACTATCTTGTTTATCTCCCCATTCTAGAATAACCTTCTCTTCCGTGATGTCCTTTTCCTCATCTGGAACCCCTGGCTTAATACCAGTTCCTTTACTTGAGGCAGCAAAGACGATTGTAGACTCATCGAGAACCCCTAATATAGTACCAGTTCCTTCATTTGAGCCTCCAGTACCTGGTAGTATTTTGCTTATCTTTTTACTTTCTTTCAGATCTTGCATAATGTTTGTAGCTTCTTCTTCAGCAAAAGTAAGAGATGGAGAACCTTTAAGCTTAGCCTTTGAAGTTGCGGGTTTTGACTTTGGAACAGTTAGAGTATCTTGAATAACTATACTCTTAGAACTTCTTCCACTAGACTTCTTCTTTGCAGATTCATGGACAGATTTAGTCACAATCCTAGCATGCGTACCATGGACTTTCCTTGCTGCTTCTGCTTCTTCAGCTTTAGTTTGGCTGATAGACTTAGCTAACTCCAAAGCAGCATCAGGATCATTAGAAATAATGTTGTCATCAACAGACAGTGTGACTTTCTTCTTTACCACCCTTCTGCTAGCAGTTTTCTTCTTAGCTGGTTCAGGTTCAGCTTCAAACTCTTCGGATACATCGACAGTTTCCTAAGACTCATCAGCAGTCTTCTTGCCTTTTAAACCTTTGACTCTTCTTTTCTTAGGAAGAATTTGATTTGTTGAATATTTCATGAACATCTAATATGATTCTGAATGCTTGATTGCATCAGTCAGCATCACATCTGGAATGGGAAGTCCATACTCCTATTAGTCTTCACCTATTCTGACAAACTTTAACATGCTTACAATCCCATCATCTTTGATTATATGATAGTGCTTATGATTGAGGTTGGTGAGAGAATTGTGTTGTTTCAGGAAGTGGTTGATGATGATTTTGGTGAATCGGGGATATGTCATGTTCTCACGTTTGGATCTCATTTCTTTCCTGTGATCAATCTGGTAAGCAAAGTCTTCCCAAATCAACTCAGGATAGTCAACATTTTCTCTGTTGAACATCCCCTACAGTATGTCAATTCTAGACTTTCTGAGTTTGTCATTGCTTGCAATCTTTCTAGAGAGGCACTTGTTGATTATAGCAGCGAGAGTTCTCCATGGCTGGTGCATATGATCCACAAACATGTTGGTGTGCCTATTCAGTGGACCCTTGTAGCCAAGATCAATGAGAAAGGTGAGTGTAGTATCATCATCTGGTACATCTGTGAAATCTACACCTTCCACTCTTGGACATATATTAAGAATTGTCCTAAAGACTTCAGCATTAACAGTACACTTCTTGTTGGCTAAGAGGAATTCATAAGAATCAGTGTCTTGAACCTTCTTGATGGTGTACCAGAATTGCTGCATAAAGATTTCTAGGATATCTGCAGATATAGTGAAAGCCTTAAAACACATGGAATTCTTAACTATGTCAATGACCACTTGAAACGTCTCTTCCTTTTGTGGCACAGTGGTTTCCATTCTGATATTGGTAGAGCTGATCTTGACTCTCTCAGCAGAAGGAACCCACTTTTCATCACGAGCAGCAACTTGTTGTGTTTCTTGAGGATTCATGATTCCGCTTAAGAATTAACCAATACAATTTATATACACAACAGATATATGTTAATTATTATCTTGGTTATCCTTTGATGATATGATTGGTCTATGATTAGGTTTCATGTAAAGGTGACAGAATTACTACACTCTAAGAATAAGTCAACTAAGGTCAAAAGTTAAAAATCAACTCAAAGTAGTCAACATGACATTTTCCAAGGGAACTTAGGACACACATTTAATTAGAGAGGAGCAAATGAACATTCAAGCAAATAAAGTTATGATGTAAGACACCAAGTATTACACAAATTTTAAAAAATTTGAGCAGAGTTTTTTTTCGTAAAAATGTCATATTTCGCTTGAATATGTACCTGTACATGTTTCGCTTAGACAAAGATATACATGTTTCACTTAGATTAAACTGACATGTTTCGCTTGGAATGAAACTGACATGTTTCGCTTGGAATGAAAGAAACATGTTTCGCTACATTCAAGCAAACATGCTTCGTTTCATTCATCAAAACATGTTTTGCTTCGTTCAAAGCTACTTATCTTAATTATTACAAAGTAAAAATCCTTTAAGCACATCAACTAATCCTCACATATCAATAATATCACCACATGATCAATTTCCACAAACATTAAACAACATTTTGATGATTCTACTCAAAATTCGAGCACACAAAGAAGACAATCTCATGGCAAACAAGTTAAGGACCATTTAGGACAAAAAACTAACCACTTCGGAGTCCAACAACAGTTTACACGCACACTATGAACATCTCATGACCAATCTTAGACCATTTTTGATGTAACGAGCCTAGAATAACTACTTTTCAAAGTAAAAGAGTATATAGAAGGCAAGAACATGATCTAATAGCATAAAGATACTCATAAATGGCTATTAAACACAAACCCACAACTATTCATCCCTATAACACATATTTCGCTTTATTCATCAAACAAAAATCAAAATTTCTCACAAATGGTTAATATAAATGTATAACTGTTTCACATGCATCTTATTCGCACCCTAACGAACAAAACCCCTCAATCAATTAAGCAAAGACTTCTACTTTTTACTAACGAATCCTAATTCATTTTTCTTTGATTAAGAGAGCAAAAAGGAGTTTAAAGCTAATCTGATTTACCTAGATACTGTGGAATGGACAATAAACGAATAGAAGTGAATCTTTTGCCATGAAAAACACGTTTTAATTCCTAGGTTTGAAGTGAGCGAAATGTGTAGAGCGTTTTAGGGTGTTTGGATTTTTGAAAATAGGTGTGTGTAAGTGGAGCGAAATGTTAAAAAAAATGTTATAACCGATTTAAGTTTCGAAATTTGGCAACAATGGTCCTTGTGTTTCAAATCAAATTTTATTCTTCATTTAAACTTGGTTTTAAGTCTAAACTAATTTATAGAAATGACATATTTAGCCCCTTAATGTTATAACAAAGGTTTTAAGTCTTATATTTTGCCATTTATTCCCTAAAGGTTAAAGCCAATAACATCTTAAGACCAATCGAGTTACAAATACATTAACTCTCCTTTAATCGATATTCTGTTATTGATAAAAAACCTTTTTCTGTTTATTCCGAGATGACTTTTTAAAAGAATTTGACTGTTTCTCCCCTTCAAATAATGTCTCATTTTCTATTTAAAGAGTTGTAGACATTGTTTGAGTGATAGAAACTTCTTTTAAAAATCTTTTCAGATGAGAAACTGATATGTTTAATTATTTTTCATAAAACAACACCTTTAAAAACAAGATTTCTCTCGTTTACATAAATAAATTCACTGACACGTACACTTATTTGATTAGTTAGCCCGGGTTGTGTTGCAAAGTAAACACAAGCATTTGAATGAATATAAAGTAATTCATTCCCGAGAAAAATTCATTTCCCGTTGTGAGGCCAAGTTCTCTTTTTGAAATACTTGCCTTTAAGATGATGACCGGGTTGCTCTCTGAAATAATAGCAAGCCATATGACATATTTTCTATTCGAACTTTATTTACAGCTTTGTGCCATTAATTAATGGCATTTCTAAGGCCGTAAATACTATCAATTCTAGAAATCATGTCATAAAAACCTTTTTTGTATTTTTATGATTTTTTATTTTAGTATTTTCTTTTTATGATTTTATATTTTATATTTTCTTTTTTTTTGAAAAATTTATATAAAATGAAAAATCTTTTTGGGTTTTCTGATTTTGTTATATACATATAATACACGGGATATATCACGAGTTACTGACTCGCTCGTTTTCACCCCTTATTACGTACCAATAAATACAAATATATATAAATACACAACAGGGATCAGAATCCGCGAAATCAA